>DVQH01000521.1:0-22472 GCA_018231625.1 Papilio phestus
ATGCAATCCTAAAGTCGATCGGTCCATTTTGCACCGAGTTACGATTGATACTCTTGGCTGGCAAGCAACTAGCCGAAGTGTCACAGAGATAAGCTTCGAGTCTCAATGAGCCAGCGTTGGGAAGAGAGGATTCGAGTTGCAATTGAAGCTCGGTTTCGGTTAGTTTGCTATTGTCAATCACGATACCGCTTTCATCGGATTTTCCCTTCAACCAAGAACTGTACAGTTGGAACTTCTCCTCGTGACTGGTTTCGCCTGCACCTTGGATCACTGGAAACGTATTTTATTATAATGAAAGGTTTATTAATCAAAAAACATCCTTAAGTATCACTGTTTAAAAAAATGTCTAGTTATAACCAAACACATTAAGCACGTTTCTGGTCATAACTTGACACAAGTCTTTGTCATAAATTTTCAATTTTAAAATGTAAGTTTATTAGTGCAAACATTTGAAAAATTCACGCTTATTAGCTGACTTTTTAAAACAACAACGTTAAAATTATGAGTGATTTCTAAAAATACAAAATACAAATACAATGAAAATTTGAAATTGTGATTAATGAAAATATAGTTAAATTGTTCAAGTGTCATTGCTTTTCTTAAAAAAAGTCAAAATACACACAAAATTTATCTATTATTATTATTAAACAAAAAAAACGTCTACACAAAATGAGTATTTTACTATAAAAATTTTACTTGGATTGGAATGCCAAACTATTTTGAAAATAGTCATGAAAAAAGTGTGACAGATTAATAAAATAAATATTGCACAATTTTGACTAACATTTTGTAATATTTGAGACAGTGTCCAATATATTTAAAACGCAAACAAAAATTTGCACAAAAGGAGATAAATATGTTTCAAATTAAGAAAAACTAAATATTTTGTTGAATCTTGTTTATCTGAACAGACAATTAAAATTACACATTTAATTTGTCTTTTTTGTCTGGGTGACATTTTTTTGAAATTAAAAGATACAATTGACATGAAAACATTGTGTTTCATGAGTATAACTCTATTTTTTTGTTTTGGCTCTTACAAATTGGTCTAAATAAATTTTGCATTAGATTATGGGAGATTTTACAATAAAATAAATTGTGCTAATATTGTTATTAAAAACCAAAAATAAATACTAATTTAAAATATAATTAATTATTTAAAATTTAACCTCTACCAAATTAAGATAATCAAAAAATAAAATTTTTAACATTTAAAAATTCTTACAGTTAAACTTCTACAAATCAATATTAACAGTTGGATAAGTATATATATTTGTTATAACATTTTATATTTGTATATGATATATGAGTAAATCTGAAAAACTTGTGTATTGTAAAAATTGTTAAAAAACTGTTTCTAGTTATAAGTAATAACAAACGATTTGTGTCAATTTATCTATTCAAAAAAGTGTTTAATGTTGGGTTATAACTAGACAGTATTTCTAACAGTGTATATATAAGTGTGTAAGTGTGTGTGCCAAGTTTATACTTGACATATCTATGTGTATGAAGAAGTGAGAGAGAGAAAGACAAAAAAAGATAAAGAGAGAGAGAGAGAGAGAGAGAGAGAGAGAGAGAGAGAAAGAGAACAAACGAGATTGGATATTTTGGTGCCACAAAATCGCTTAAACGGATGAAATCGAAAAATAAACGGCTAAAACGCTAATTTATTGCTATTAGAGCTAATTTTAATATATAAAGTCTATTAAAATTTAGCCGATTAAATCATATAAGCGGCTAATAAGCAATTTTTGTGGCACTAGGGATAGGAATCAGTCTAACTGCTATCACTATCACTGTCATCCTTGAAGAACTTGGACATCTGAGTAGAGACACGACTCAGAGTGAGCGGAATAAACCGAGTGACATTCTCGTTGGTAAGTCGACGTCGCTCGAGCAAGTCTTCGCCTTGTCGAATCACGGTAGTCATCATCTTCTCCTCCATCGTCTTCTCGGTGGCACTCGGGTGCCGTGTGAATTGGTTGCCCCATGGCAAACGGAGAGCCAGTTTCAGTGTTTCACACATGTAATCCGCAGTTGGCACTCGTCCGTGGAGCTAGTTAAATCAACACAAATTAGTAAATTATTTTTAATTTTTATACAAAAAATCCATTTCTAATCGTTTACGTTTTGTATGAAAAAACAACAGCAAAACCGTAAAGACAAAATCGAGTTTTCATAATTCAAATGGTTATGCAAATAAAATTTGAATAGAATCAAGAAAAAATTTTACAAATTTGAATTAGAATTACAACATAGACAATTAAATTTGAATCAGTGATGAATTTGAATCATAAAACAAAAAGTTAGATTTGAATCAATTAAATCAACACAATGAAAGTAGCGTAACTTTTACAGTACAAAAGGAGTGGAAAAAATTCAAATATTTAATAAATTCGAATTTAACTTTTGCTGTTATGATTTAAATTTCTAATCAATTCGAATTTAATTTTTGCTGTTATAATTTAAATTTTTAATTAATTTGAATTTAATTTTTGTTTTTATGATTCAAATTCTTAACGAATTTTATTTTAATTTTAATTATTATTTAAATTTGAATAAATCGAGTTAAATGTCTGCGGCAGTTAAGGTTGAAGTAGTTTTTTGTAAAAATTATAATTTAATCTCAATTATATAATGTATTCATATGAAAAATATATGTTTATATAATTAATAAAATATAATAATATGACAGCTTTTTTGTTGCATGACTTACCTGATGACGCTCATTAACAGTGGAAACAATGACATCCGCCACCTCTTGAATCATATCCACATCATTGCGCTGGATGGCCATCTCATAAATCTCGAAGAGAATGATCAAATCGATATCATCGATCCACTTGCCAGTGTGAATACGTCGAGCGTAGTAGAAGAGATAGTGATAGTGGGTCAACATCGACATTGGCATTGGGTGAACGTGAATCGGCAGTCCCGACTGGTCAAAGTAGAGTGGTTTAACCGTGGGCCAGTGGCACACCTGGTGCCGACGTGGACTGTTGAAATGGTCCATCTTATCCACCAAAACCTGCGGCAGGTGCACAATTGATGGAGTGCATGTTGTGTTGCCTGGTAAATCAATTCAATGAATCATATTACGATTATATTTAATTGAAAACCGTAACAAAGCACAAAGAAAACTTTAAATATTTAAAATTATTGAAAACAAATGTTTAATATGTCAATTTATCATAATAAGGTTGTTTAAATAAAACACTATGAAAATTGTTATAATTATTCTACCTCTGCCACCATGTAACCACAGTGAAGGTGCATCTATCTAGTGATGTGGTACTGCTCGACGTGTGTTTATATACAAGCAATGACAATGACATATGTCAACTGCGGTTTATCCATAAAGAAAGTCATGCTACAGTATTAATTATTTAAGGTTATCAAAATATTCACTATTTGAAATATTTTTATAAAATGCTAAAATTGTCGGCTTTATATACACAATACAAAATATTTTTAAAAAATATTTTTCCGATTATATCTATGCAAAATGCTAGTAAACTTAAAACTAAACTGTCAATATTTAATTGTAGATTATTAATATTTTACTAATTTGTAAATTAATAAATAAAAAGTCAATTTTATATGCAAATAAAAAATCTGTTTGTATTTAACACTATGTCAGTATACACTCTAAACTCAAGTGTTCAACTTGGGACAGCTTTACTGTCTTTATGGTAAAATTATATTGTATAGCAGTAAAGTCTAAAATAAGTTAAATTTTACCAACATATCTGAAAAATTGTCCTATGTTTTACCTTTTTAGCGGATTTAAGTTTAGAGTGTATTGTTAAGAAAATTAATTAAAGAATTAATTAGTTAAAATAATTAATTAAACAGTTAATATATTTATGATCTGGTAAAACTAAATTTTTATTATTTAATTTTTTTCTAATAAAAATGACAATATTATTAGATAAAAAAAGAAATAAACTCCATTGTTGTAAGTTGTGCTTAGTAGACAACCCGAGGACAGTAACTGATGCCTTTTTGGTACGAATTGTCCGGGACTTGAGCCAGCTGCCAGTAACGGCAACGCAGCACCCGAGCTGATGCTTTGGGTTCGCGTTCCCGTGTAAGAATGCCCTTCTTGTTGCCACCAATTTGCCGCAACTCTGAAAAGAAGACAAAAAGGCATCAAAAACAAAACCCAGAAACTAATTTATTCGTTATAGCACTGTTAAAAATACTGTCTAGTTATAACTTGACATTGAGAACGTTTCTGGTTAGAACCTTACAAATTCAAAATGTCTGCTCATAAGGTGACAATTTAAGAAAAGTTGTCCTGTGACTCTAAAAGTTTTAAAAAGTCAGCTTATAAACGTTCATTTTTCAAAATATCTGCTTATAAACTTAAATTTTTATTTAAAGTCTATAACAAAAACTAGTCGAATTATAACCAGACAGTATTTCGAACATTTTCTCCAAAATAGTAAAAGTTAAACAAGTAATTTTAAAATAAATATAACATATAAAATTTTTAAAATCAAAGTTTAAAATAAAGAAAAATCTCTTAATTAAATATATTTTCAATTTTGAAAAATTTAATTTACAACTACAAGAAAGTTGATTTTACGTAAATTATATTTTTAAAAGAATTTTACAACAAATCTCCATTTTGCTGCAAATAGACAACAATTTTTCTTTGACTTAGGTTTTGAGATTACTTTTCAACTAAGTATTGGTTTTCTATTTATCATTGAATCAAATTGAAGTAATTAGCAATCGATTAACAAGCACCAACCGTTAATATGTGAACTTGCAAAATCAGCAAAATTCCAGATGTGTTCACCGACAAACGGTAATTGAAGTCGACGAAGCGCGTCGAAACCTTTGTGAAACTCGCTAATCAACTCAACTTGATAGTCTTCACTGAATGCTTTGGTAGGTTCCTAGAACCCAAAAACAATTGGTACATTTTAGTTTAATTATCGTCTACATATTAATGAAAAGAATAGTGGGGTTTCTATGTTCTATGTTCATGTAAATGTTTAAGAATTTTTGGTTTTCCGCAATTTTTTTTGTATTTTTCTTGAAATTTACTCTACTTCCACTGTTTATAACCGATTTGGACCCAATTTTTGTTGTTGTGATTAGAATTCTTAACCAATTTGAATCTAACTTTCTGTGTTATGATTTGAATCTTATTCTGATTCGATTGGAATTTTTGCATAACTCTTCAAATTCTCATTTAATTTGATTCAAACATTTTCAATTCTTACTCAATTCGATTCGAATTTTCTCATATCCCTTCAAATTATGATAACTCGAGTTTAACCTCGTTTTATGCAAGAAACAGACTGCGCTTTAGCGCCGACTTTCTTGTTAAAAATAAAAATTAATTTTTAAAAATTATAGGAAAACCTACGGTATGCATGCCGGCAATAGTTTCAGCTCCATACTCCGATATCATGATTGGTTTTTTGAATTTATGATAAAAATGCAGAATATCGTTTTTAATTTGTTCTTGAATCTTGACCACATTACTACTGAAGGACGATTCTTGTCGCGTTCGGTCATTTCTCGCACATACTGTAATTGATTCAATGCAATAAATTCAATGTAAAGAATGATGCCAAATTAAGCATAAATTTTGATAAGAAAAATTCTCTAATATTCTTTATGTCTTTCGATAACTTAAAATATGTAGAATCGAGTTTTAAAATTTAAAAGCTGCAAATTATTTATAATTGTTCTAAATATGATTCTAAAATAGGTTTTTAACAAAACAATAGTGTTAAAACACTAAAACAATAAATTTTTTTCAAAAAACTAATTGAATTAGAATTAGTTTTTCACACTGTTACAGTTTATTTTAGTTTTGATAAAAAACAAAAACTTCACAATCAAATTTGGAATAATTAGTATTATTTAGTATTCGGCAGCTTTCAAATTTTCATATTCGATACTACTTATTTTAAACTTTCAAATGACATAAAGAATATTAAGAATTCTTTCTATCAAAATTTAGACTAAAAGCGTAGTTTTTTAGCATTATTCTTTATATTTACAATATATATATATAAATTAATACCTGTATGTGTTGATTTAAAAGTTGATTGTTAAACGAAGCGTTTCCAAATCTCAACGCCACAGCAGGCGTTTCATCAATTACAACAATACCCTGTGCATCGGCTTCGTCCATCAATTCTTCCGAGTAGGGATAATTTGAGGTTCGAAATGAATTGGCGCCAAGCCATTTAATCAGGTTGAAGTCTTTGGCAATCATCACTTGGTCGAGTGCGCGACCTCGAACCTATTATAATTATAATATATGATAATAAATTCTAAATTTTAACTATGTGAACTCAAACAAAAATGTTGAAGCAACGACATTCCTATGCAAAGGCAGCGATAAAAATTTGAAAATTAACATTGACAAACTGACATTTTTAATCAAATATAAGGATAAAATATTTTGGGGAGGAGAGAGAGTTTGCCCTACAGAAAAATAAATTTAAAGTCTGATAAAAATGGGAATGTCAATACCTCAATTATTTTTTTATTTGGAAATTAATGCTGTCAAAAACAACCTAAATGTATATTATTCACTGCTAAAAATACTAAAAATACACGTTTCTGACTATAACTTGACAAGTATTTGTCATAAATTTTTAATTTCAAATGTAATTTTATAAAAAACATTTTGGAAAATCAACTTTTATAAGCTGACTTTTTTGAAATTGTTGAATTATAAATAAACTTTTTTATATTGTCGCCTTAAAAGCTTGTATTTTTAAAATTGTAAAGTTTTAACAGTGTTATTAAAACTTACATTATACTCTTCGTGTTTGCCAAACCCGCGAAAGTAAAACGGTTTACCATTGATCAAAAAGTGTTGCCTATTTACAGCTACACTTCGAATGCCAACCATTTGGTAGAATCGATCCACTAATTTTCCTCTCTTGTAAAGTGAGAAAGCCACTCGATACATGTAACCCGGTTTATCGCTCATTGTAAAAGGCCACCAAAGTTGAGCATTTTTGATGGTTAGTGACCCTTGAAACGGACCTTTTCGATTGGCCACTGTTTTACCTTTCTTATCGTTTACCATAACTTCAAGTGCATAGCCAATAGTATTTGGTAGATTAGTGGTGACACTGTAATGGATAATTCCATTGTTTAAGTGTGAAATAGTAGTGGTAACCGTGATGTCGTTGATTCGTTTCTTCGGTACAGCGTACAAAACCACCGATCGTTGAATGCCAGCATAGTTGTAAAAAGCAAAAGATTCCGTAGTTTTATAGAAATAGGTGTTGAATCGTGAATCTTTGGTACGATTACGATATCCTTGTGGTATTGTGGTTTCGGTGATCACATTGCTCACTGCCACTGAAATATGATTCTTGGCGCCTAGCTTGACATTCTTGGTGACTTCTACCTGAAACGGTAGATGTCCTCCAGTGTGATTCACTACATGCTTCCCATTGAGATAAACCACCGCCGCGTAATTAACCGAACCAAAGCAAAGCAGCAATTCCGATTCTTGCAGCCGGTTGGGCATAAAAAAGGTGCGATCATACCAAACCCAACCGCTAAAATCGTGTATATCACGCAGTTCGGTAATGTCGTTATAACTTGATGGCACCGGCATTCGCTCGTAGAGATTGTCGATCTAACAAGCGAACCAAACAAACTTGTAAATTTGAATTTTAAATAATTCATACCAAAAACTTTAATATGTAAAGGAATTTTCTTTGTTTCTTTTTTGGAAGTAATTTTTCTTAACAGTTGACAGTAAAAAATCAAATTTGTGCCAGTATTTTAATTATAATAAAGCAGTAAACAGCGGGACAGAAAGAGAGGTTAGGTTATTGGGAGACAAAAGAGACGTTAGGTTATTGTGGGACAGAAAGAGAAGTTAGGTTATTGGGAGACAGAAAAAGTGGTTAGGTTATTGGGAGACAGAAAGAGAGGTTAAGTTTAGTCTAAGTCTAAACTTCACTTTTCTTTCAAATTAAAGTCTACTAGCTAAATGAATAATTTTGAATATAAAATTACAAGTGGGCTTACTTGTTAGTGTAAACAGACCATAGCAAACCACTTGTCGCCACAACCCCCAAAACTAACCTGATCGAGTTGTTTGGTGTACCACTGATTGGTAAAGCCAAAGTTTTCCGGCAACGAGTAGTTGGTAAGACGAAAATTCCACACTCCATTTAGTGTCAACGCTTCTCTGGTCTCACTGTCCCGTGGATAGAGTGCCAACGAGTCGGCACTTGCCTCACGGGTCAACAAGCAGATCAATCCAAAAAATAGTATTAATCGAATCATTTTTGCATATTTATAATAATATCGCTAGTATATTCAGAGAGTCTTTGGGCTCAAATCAAACTTGTGTCACTAGTGTGAACAAGGCAATTGTAAATGATATGGTGGAGTTTATATATATTGAACACATATGTGGTTGATTTATATGCAAATGAAGAGTAACTTCTCAAGGACTATCACAAACAAATTATGTCTCCCGGCTGAAGATATAAAATTAATACTTGCGCACCAGATATTTCTAATAGCTTTCTATAGATTGAACAAAATGGTTGCCTCGTTTAAATGATGGCACATTTAAAAGGCATTCAAGTAACTCGGCAATAGCATTCCATACCCATAAAAAGGCCTCCCAAATAAACTAACTTGGATTTTAACTTGGATAAACGCAAACATAGAAAAACATAAATGATATATCAAGTCCAACCATAGTGATTAGTGAATGTACCTTACTTTCTGCACACATATAAAGTAAGAGAGCATATTTCTAGCATCACTTGACGAGCGTTTCGCGTTCTATTTCTGTTTTCAATGTTACCAGCATCAATCATCTCTCAAATCGCTTAATGCAAAATTAATGACTCATATTTTAGTCATTTGGTTACTTAATGAATCAGATTCACGTTAGGAGTAATAAATTAAAAGTGTACTTAATTATATTTATGAGCAAATTGTTTTAGATAGAAATGAGAATTATTGAAGATATAAAATAATATTTATCTGAATAAACAATTAAATTTTTAAACTAGATGAGAGCTGAAAACAGCTTTTGAAAATATGTAATTAAATAATTTGATCTTTTTTAGCTCCGTGGTGTGTTCGTTTTAGCAATTGTTTTGCCTGAAGTTTAATGACAAGAGAAAACTGATTTATACTCTGCTAAAATAATATTTTTATTTTTATTTATTTAAAGTTATTTCCAATTTTTATTATATGAAATTCATAATGAATGAAACCAATATAAGATTGAAATAAGAAGTAGACCAGTCTGTTAAGACATTATAGTTTTAATAAATTATAACAATATTTTTATTTAAAATTGTTTCTAATTGTTCTATGAATGACACCAATATTAGATCAAAATAAGCAATAAATTACAATGTTAAGACATATTTTATTTATAATCTGCTAACACAACATATTTATGTAAAGTTGTTTCTAATTGTCCAATGAATGACACTAATATTGAATCAAAAGTAAGAAGTAGACCACACTGTTGTAAGTTGTGCTCAGTAGACAACCTGCGGACAGTAGCTGACGCCTTTCTGGTAGAGATTGTGCGAAACATGAGCCAGCTGCCAGTAACGACAACGCAGTACACGAGCCGATGATTTAGGTTCACGCTCCCGTGTGAGAATGCCCTTCTTGTTGCCACCAACTCGAGTTGTGCCTGCAACATTTTCAATCCATCATCATTAAATCCCATATATAATTGAGTTGTATTAAATTGCGATCAATACATTAAACAAGCAAGCACCCGAACCTTGTGAAGTGGCAAAATCGGCAAAATTCCAGATGTGCTCACCGACAAACGGTAATTTAGCACGAAGCGCGTCAAAACCTTTGTGAAACTCGTTAATCAACTCCACTTGGTAGTCTTCACTGAAAGCTTTCGATGGTTCCTGAGAATCCCCCAACCAAAAACACATATTATTAGTTTAATTAAATCCAGACTACACTGTTAGAAATTCTGTTTGGTTATAACCTAACATTGAGCACCTTTCTTGTTATAACCTTTCAATTTCAAATAATTTAGAAAAATATTCCTATACAAATTAAAAAAGTTTAGCTTATAAGCATTCACTTTTCAAAATTTTGGTTTATAAACTTACATTTTGAAATTGAGTCTATACAAAAAATTTGTTAATTTATAAAAACCGTGTTTAATATTAGATTATAACCAGACTGTATCTTTAACAGTGTAAAAAAGAAATGAAAAACACTGTTAAAAATGCTGTCTGGTTATTACCTGACTTTATGAACATTTCCAGTTATAACTTTACCAATTTAAAAATACCAGTTTTTAAGGTGACAATTTAAAAAAGTTGGCTTTTAACCCTACAATTTAAAAAAATCAGCTTATAAGCGTTGATTTTTCATAATGTCTGCTTATAAACTAAAATTTTTAAATTGAAAGTCTATGACTAAGATTTGAGTTATAACTAGAAACGTGCTTAATGTTGAGTTATAACTAGACAGTATTTCTAACAGTGAAGAAAAACATACAGTGTGCATGCCAGCAATAGTATCCGCTCCGTACTCGGAGATCATGATTGGTCTTTTGTATTTATTGTAAAAATTCTGAATGTCTTTTTCGATTTCTCCCTGAATCTGTTCGGGATAACCATTGTGCTGGTACCATCCAAAGTATCGATTCACCATAATCAAGTCTAGTTGACCTGATAGGTGACATGATTTATAATCGTGATTGATGGCAGCGGTTACTGGGCGAGTTTTTTCTCGACTTCGAGTTTCGGCAATCACTTTTTCAAAGTAAGCTTTCGAGACTATATTGGAAGAATCGGGTTCATTCGCCACAGACCACATCACCACTGAAGCACGATTTTTGTCTCGTTCGGTCATTTCTCGCACGTACTGTAATCGAATTTAATTACTTTCAATAACAATTCAAAGTGTTATAAATTATACCTGTAGATGTTGATGTAAAAGTTTATTTTGCTTTTCAGTTTCATTTGGCTTTCCAAATGACAAACCAACAGCGGGCGTTTCATCAATCACAACAATACCTTGTGCATCAGCTTCGTCCATCAATTCTTCCGAGTAAGGATAATGTGAGGTTCTAAACGAATTGGCACCAAGCCATTTGATCAGGCTAAAGTCTTTGGCAATCATCACTTGGTCGAGTGCGCGACCGCGAACCTATTATATTATGTTAGTGATAAATATATATATTTATAACTTCATATAACTCAAAAACTTACATTGTACTCTTCGTGTTTGCCAAAGCCGCGAAAGTAAAATGGCTTTCCATTGATCAAAAAGTGTTGTGGGCTAACTTCAATCGTACGAATGCCCACCATTTGGTAGAATCGATCAACCAATTCGTTTCCTTTGTAAAGCGAGAAAGCTACTCGATAGAGGTAACCCGGTTCATCATTCATAGTGAATGGCCACCAAAGTTGGGCATTCTTAACTGTTACCGATCCCTGAAACGGACCTTTTTGGTTGGCCACGGTTTTACCCTTCTTATCGTTCACTGTAACTTCAAGTGCATAGCCATTTAAATCTGGCAGATTAGTGGTGACATTGTAGTTGATAATTCCATCGGCTATCTGAGCAATAGTGGTGGTAACCGTGAGGTCGTTGATTCGCATCTTGGGTACCGCGTACATGATCACCGATCGTTGAATGCCGGCGTAGTTGAAAAAATCAAATCCAACCTCGGTTAGATAGAAATAGGTATTCTTCATTCGTGAATCCTGAGTATGCTGGCGTTTTCCTTGTGGTACGGTGGTACCGGACAGTATATTGCTCACTGCTACCGAAATGTGATTCTCGGCGCCTAGCTTAACATGTTTGGTGACATCTACCTGAAACGGTAAATGTCCTCCAGTGTGATTTACCACATGCTGTCCGTTTAGGTAAACCACCGCCGCGTAGTTGACCGAACCAAAACGAAGCAGCAATTCCGAGTCCTGCAGCCGGCGTGGTACAAAGAAGGTTCGATCATACCAAACCCAACCGCTAAAATCGCGTATATCCCGACTTTCGGTAATGTCGTTATAACTTGACGGCACCGGCATTCGCTCGTACAGGTCATCAATCTAAGTCAATCAACCCAAAAGTCAATAGACACGCAACAAAACACACATTTACTTGTATTCCAACAATAACAACCAACCTGATCTTGTGGTTTGGTATTTGGACTTTTTGTGATCTCCATTGGAGTCAATGAGGTCAATGAAAATTACCAAAAGTTTAAGATTATTTAGTATTATTAAAACTGATATATTGACAATAACAATGATCATTTACTATATAGAATATTGATCAGATAATTGAGACTCAAAATTTAAGCCCAAAATCTCTATTCCTAAAAACATCACTGAAAAATCCTAATGTCCTATTAAAGTCAAATAGCCAAATGAATAGTTTAAAATATAAATCATTTCAATAACAAGATTACAGGTTCGTTTGGTTTACTTGTTAGTGTAAACAGAAAATAGCAAACAACTTGTCCTAACAACAACACAAAAACCAACCCGATCAAAGTTTGGATGTAAAGACTTAGATTTTTTGTGATCCTCATTAAAGTCAATGAAAATTACTAAAAATTTAAACCCAAATTTGCATTTCCTAAAAGCATCACAGAAAAATTCTATGGTACATTAAAGTCTTTTAGCCAAATGAATAGTTTAGAATATGAATTATCCCAAAAACAAAGTTACAGTTTTGTTTGGTTTACTTGTTAGTGTAAACACAGAATATAGCAAACCATTTGTCCAACTAAGGAGTAAAATTTGGGTTTATTGGAACCCAAATCAATCTGATTCAATTGGTTTCGAACATATAAAATTTTAAGACAATGAGCTCAAAACCAAAATCCGAAAACCCAAAATTACCCGGGACTCCCAACAACTCCCAAAACCAACCTGATCGAGTTGTTTAGTGTACCACTGGTTGGTAAAGCCAAAGTTCTCCGGCAACGAGTAGTTAGTGAGACGAAAATTCCACACTCCATTCAGTGTCAACGCTTCTCGGGTTTCACTGTCTCGTGGATAGAGTGCCAGCGAGTCGGCACTCGCCTCACGAGCTAACAAGCCGACCAATCCGATAAGTATGAATCGTATCATCATCAGAAAAAAATCAGAAACACATCAGAACAAATCTCCTGATGACTTTCTAAACCACCAACTTTCCTAACCACCAAAATGAACAAAGTGGTTGGCAACAAGCCTCGATTTATATATGTTCTTAAAAAATATTGACACATTCAAGAGGCACGCGGGATGCCCAGCAACGTCACTCTTGTGTGCGATTATCACTCTTTGCCAGATCGACTGAATGACAATTTATTTTAATATAAATGATCCGCGTACAATCTAGAACTAGGCACTCAACATACAAATACAGATACTCACACATAAACACACACACACACAAACACCCCCCAAACACACTCACTTTGGGGAATAAACAGGATAAGCAAGCAGCAAAGAACATAGAAAAAACTAATATATCGCAAGCCTCAATCATAATGATTATTGAGTGTATACTTTGGACTCACCATACTTAAACGCATACCAAGTAATGGGTGCATTTCTAGCACCACTTGACCAGAGTTTTTCCCAACATCCTCTCTCTGCCTTTCTATCCATCTCTCTCTCTCTCTCTCTTTCTCTCTCTTAATTGTCACTGTCACCATCAATCACCTTTCAAATCACCTTTAATGTAAAACGACTACTTACACACATACGCAAATAGCATAGTTAGAGAAAGAGAGAGAGAGAGAGAGAGATCCTGCTACTTAGGTGTGTTGCCATATGACAACCGATTTGCATCTCTCAACGAACAGTCAAACCACTTTAATAATTAATTCCACAACGACACAATTCGGACATATAAACCCACGCAAACACACGCATACATTTTGCTATGGGTAACAGTGAGCAAATGAATGGGAGAGAAAAAGATAGAGAGAGAGAGAGAAGGTAAGTGAGAGAAAGAAAAAGAAGGTGAGTGAGAGAGAGAAAGAGTAAGCAAGAGAGAGAGAGAGAGAATATTGACAAGATTAATACACACTGACCACCGTCTTGCACCATTTGCTACCAAGATTAATATTCATTAATAAAACATTTCTCTTTTGTTTTACTTTTAACGTTTGTTAACACTTTGAAAGATTAATAGATTAGTTGCTCAATTATATTTTTGCAAGCAAAGTTGCCTTCAACTTTAAAAATTAAATTTTTTATAAAATTTTAAAATTATTATATTTTATATACACTCTAAACTAAGTTGTACTTGGTTATTTTTAGTAAAATTATATTATACTTGTATTAAGGTAAATATAAAGTTGGAACATGAAATAATATTCAAGTGTAAAATTTTACAATTTGAAAAACGTATAAATAATTATATATTAGAAAATAAATACTTTTGATATATTTACTAATAGACATTTTGCTTTAAAATGTATGCAATTTATATTTTTTAAAAATATAATTTAGTTTATATATTAAATAATGTCAACATTATTAAAATTTTATTTATCTTGTTTTTATAATTAATTTGTTTGCATTTATAATTTATAATTTAACTAAAAGATAATTTTGAATTAATTTTTATGCATGTTATTTATTTAAAAATATAATTTAAATTTAACAATAAATAAATAAATAATTGTACCTAATAAATAACTCTTGGACAATAGCTAACTCCTTTTTGGTGTGGATTGTTGAAAACACTAGCCAGGGTCCAGTAGCGACATCGAATCACCCGAGCCGATGTTTTGGGTTGACGTTCTCGTGTCAAAATACCTTTGTGATTTTCTCCGTGTACTCTAGTGACCGCTGTAAATTTGAAATCATTGTTATTAATAAAATTTTACTTAAAATTCAAGTTTTGCGTTTTAGATTAATTTGTTTAAATACGTTAAAACGTTGTTTGCTTTTTAGCAAAGCGGCTAAAATTAAACTCAAGTTATCATAATTCAAAGGGCAAAAAATTTAAATTAAATCGGGTTAGTAATGAAAATGTTAAAATTTGAATTAAATCAGAAAGTTTGATTCGAATTGGTTAAGAATTCAAATCACAACAATAAAAGTTAGATTTGAATCGTTAATAAATTCGAATTACCATAACAAAAATTAGATTCGAATCAGTTAAGCACAGTGAAAGTAAGCTAACCTTCATAGTATAAAAGTGTGGCGGAAAACCAAAAAAAATAAAAAAACATAAAACTAAGAAAACCACCCCTCTATATTATTCATTAATATATATAAGCAAAAAATACAAACATTGAGCCGTAGCAAAATCCGCAAAGTTCCAGATAAGCTCGCCAATAAAATTGCTTTTGGTGCGAAGTATATCAAAGCCTCGATGAAATTCGTTTATTAACTCAACTTGATAGTCTTCACCAAAGGCTTTGGTGGGTTCCTAAAATTATTCAAGTATTTTCATATTAGTTGATGAATATTTAGACTAAATTTTAGCAAAACAAAAAATATAGAACTTACCGAGTGATACCCTGGAATTGTTTCTGCGCCGTATTCAGAAATCATAATTAATTTATTAAATTTACTATAATAATCTACAGATGGTACTAGTTGTCCTTTGATTAATTCAACGTAACCAGTGTCACCATACCATGCATTGTATCTGTTGAGCATAATTATGTCAAGTAAGTCAACGATGTTTCCATTACTGTCATTGGTAATAGCTGAAGTTATTGGGCGGATTTGATCTAAACTACGAGCAAGAGATATAACTTCTTTAAAGTGAATCTTCGATTTTGGATTGGTCGCGTTCGGCTCATTAGCCAAGGACCAAGCGATCACCGAAGGACGATTCTTGTCTCGATCAATCATTTCACGAATATACTACAAAAATAGAAGAATGTTAAGTTTTTGGTAACCTTAAAATTTTTCATACTTGACAATGTTGTTTTAAAGTTTCATTGAAAAATGGAAGAGTATTTTTATCTAAATTTAATGAAGTTGCGGGAGTTTCGTCAATCACCACAATGCCCTGTTCATCCGCTTCGTCCATTAATTCTTCCGAGTAGGGATAGTGTGAGGTGCGAAAAGAGTTTGCACCTAGCCACTTGATTAGATTGAAGTCTTTGGCAATCATCACCGGGTCATAAGCGCGACCTCGAATCTGTAAAAAAATAATTTTCAGTAAAATTAATGAAAAATAATTTTTTGATAGTATACTAATGCAAATAAAGTCATTTTGATAAGTAAATAATAAATCAGTTTACATATTCAATTGTTTGTCAATATATTCAGAATATGTGTAAAAATTATTGTATTTATCTGACCATTTACTATGATATTTCCAAACACTTAAAAATACTAATGAGATTTTGAATTAATGACATTTTACTTAATATAATATACACTTTAAATGTTGATTACTTGCACTCTACACTAAAGGGTTCAACTTTACTGTTTTTGTTGTAAAATTTTATTGCTGAGTTAAGTTAAGTTATTGCGAAGCAGTTAAGTTTAAAATAAATTAAATTTTACCAACATATCTGAAAAGCTGTCTAACGTTTTGCCTTTTAGCGGATTTAAGTTTAGAGTGTGACCATGTGAAAAAAGTACTGATAATTTACTATTATTACTAATAGTTTGACAAAATTCAAGCAATTTACTATAGAATACTGATCTATGATCATATAATTAAACTTTAAAGCATATTTCATTTAATTGAAAGCAAAATTTTTACTTACATTATATTCTTCATGCTTGCCAAATCCCCGAAAGTAGAATGGTTTGTTATTAATCAAAAATTTGTTCTGTTCAAAGTAGATAGTCCGAATGCCGACTCGCTGATGGAATTGATCAACCAATTCGTTGTCTTTGTAGAGCGCAAAAACCACACGATACTGATAGCCCGGTTCAGTGTCCATTGTGAAAGGCCACCAGAGTTTTGCTTGTGGAATTTTTACCGAATTATTCAAACAGCCTTTTTGATTTGCCACCAGATTTCCTTTTTTATCGCGTACGGTTACTTTTAGTATAAAATCATTTGACTCGAAATTTGTAGAAACATTATAATTAATAACGCCAGTGTTGTCCGAATCAATAGTAGTGTTCAACGAAATGTCGATGATTCGAGTTTGAGGCACGGCATACAGTGTTACCGATCGTTGAATTCCGGCGTAATTGAAAAAATCAAATTCACTTATTGTCTCTAAAAAATACTTGTTTTCAACTCTGGAATCATTTGCCGGTTTATGACTTCCAGGCGGTAGGGTAGCATAAGAAAGCATATTGCTCACTGCAACCGAGATGTGATTCTCTTTACCCAGCTTCACATACTTGGTGACATCTACCTGAAACGGTAGATGTCCACCTGTGTGATTCATCACGTGATGTCCGTTGAAGTAGACTACCGCTGCATAGTTAACGGAACCGAAACGAAGCAACAAGGCTTTCCCATTGAGTCGACGTGGCACGTAGAACGTGCGATCGTACCAAACCCAACCAATGAAATCTCGAATCTCTCGAAATTCGGTGATATCGTTGAAACTGGATGGCACCGGCATTCGTTCATAGTTGTTATCGATCTATAGGAATTAAATCAAAGTGTGTGCATGTGAGTGAATATTATGTGGTAAAAATTTAAAAATGTAATAAAAATTTTTATACCAAAAAATCAAATCGAATCAAAATAAAATTAAAATCTTGAAACAAAAAAAATAGATTTGAATTGATTACGAATTTAAATTACAACAGTGAAAAGGTATATTCGAATTGGTTAAGCACAGTAGAAGTTGAGTAATTTTTACTTTTATTGTGCTTAACCAAATCTACACTAAAAAAATACAGTCTGGTTATAACCTTACAATTTCAAAAATACCAGTTTTAAGGTGACAATTTAAAAAAAAGTTGAATTATAACTCAATAATTAAAAAAAATAATTTATGAGCGTTGATTTACCAAAATGTCTGCTTATAAATTTACACTTATAAAATTGAAATTTTATTGCAAAGATTTGTCGAGTTGTAACCAAAAACGTGCTTAATATTGGGGTATAACCGGACAGTATTTTTAACAGTGTAGAAGACAGTTGACAAACCTGATCAAGGTGTTTGGTGAACCACCGGTCAGTAAAACCAAACTCTTCTGGTAGAGAGTAGTTGTTTAATCGAAAATTCCATACACCATTCAAGGTTAACACTTCTCGGGTTTCACTCTCTCGCGGATAGAGTGCCAGTGAGTCGGCATTGACATTGGACCAAAGCAGGCTACTCAACATGAGAAGAAATTGTATTGTCACTGCCATATTGACAATTCAAAGTGGTTTCCAACTTTCCAACACCTTAACTTTTGGTAATACCGAGTTTATATATATACGTTAGCTTGAATTCGTAAAATCCAGTAATACACACATAAAATTGCCTTTGAATAAAACCCATCTTTAATTTTCCCAATTTGTTAAATGTTAAATTTTCATTAAATTATTTTAGTGTTTGTGCGTCTTTGTGTGTTACTATGGGATGTAGAAAACTTTCATGAAACAATCCAAGTGAGAAGAAAAAAGTCATTTGATTTTAATAACCCTTCTCTGACTCTAAAATGACGTAAAGTACATTTTCCCAAGCAGCACTTGTCTCTGTGGTTTGAGTACCCAAAAAGCAGATTTACTATTCCAGCTGGTTAGTTTTGAATGCCATTTGCCTAGACACGCATTTTGCGTGAATTACACTCAAAGCATTTTGTCGTGTAATAATAATGATTATTACGACTACTAGTTGGCATTATTATTGCATTGCATAAATTCTTTTCATGCTTTGACAAGTTCCAGGCACGACACTCAAGATGCAACTATGCACTTAGGGTAATTTGTGTGTCTGAGTGTGTGTGTGTTAATATATCACGATACAGATGGAATGCCAAATTCCAGGTGAAATATCAACAAAATTAAAGAATTTGGAAACTGTCACTCTCATGCAATCTTTAAATGTTGGCTAATTTATTATTACGGTTGCTAGTAATGAATGTTTGCTATGTAATACATGAAATACTTCAATTAATTACTATTGGATTATTTCTATTATTTTTAATATATCAATCCCAAGCAAGGTTATTTTTTATGTCTGTATTGGGAAATCCATCTTTTTAATCAGAGGCTGTCTGTTATGCGTGTGAAATCAGCGGAAATTCCCATTAATAATAGATAATTTTGGATAGACATTTTTTTCTTTATGTATTATTATTTCTATCTATACTATTTTTTATATATTAAATAAAGCTACTTAATTAATCAATGCAGGTTTTCCAAATCTATTATTATTGAAATAATTCAATTTCTATTATGCGTTTATTCTTTATGTAATAATTATAATATTTAAAGAATAGAATTTCAAATTTTATTTGAATAAATCATCAAATATAATTAACAATTTCTTTGTTTTATACATAAAATAAATACAATTTTTGGAATAAGTCTAACAATAGTTTAACCAATATAAACCAGTATTTTTACTGTCAAATTTGTTTTGCATTTTACGCTTGGATTGTATGTTGAAATAAAAAAGTACAAATAGAACCAAAAGCAAATTCCAGTGAACAATTATACTCTAATCCTAGTGTTAATTAAAAACAAAGTACTTTTTTTATTGTCCAATGGAATTCTACAATGGAATGACTGTGTTGAGCAACTGGACAACTGGAATAAGGATGGTTTGAAGCAAATTGAAGTTGAGCAATTCTGCAATTCTCCTGCCAGTTTTTTGTCAAATGAAATCTTTTTCTCTGACACGTCAAACTATTGATTTTGTGTATATATAAGTGTCTATTTTTATTATTAAATTGAGTTTCATTAAAATAAAAATTTCCATTGACACTGTCTCATTTAATAAAACTAATAATTGAAGTAATAATAATAAGAGAGTCATTGAGATCTAAAATTGACTTCAATCACTTGAAATTTTATATTTTTATTTATTAAAATTAAAATTAAAATTTCAAATGACACTGTCTCATTTAATAAAACTAATATTTGAAGTAACCGTAATAAGAGAGTCATTGAGATTTAAAATTGACTTCAATCACTTGAAAGTTTAGATATTTATTTTAAAAAAATATGTGATAGAACAAACAACACAAGACACCTAAATTGATTAAAAATAAATTAAAATTGTTTTCCAGTAATTGAAACTTGCGTCTTGAGTGGATGATAATAATAAAAAGAACACTCAAGTGCATGAAAGTGTGCGTTAGGCCCAGATGTGTCCCCGGATGGATTCACTTTTCAAGTGCTAATATATATATATATAATTAAAAGTTCAAGTTTTATATTGACTATGAGCTTATGTGTGCTAATCATTATTATTAATATATTATTATTATAATCTCCTGTTATATTAATGGAACAAATATAGTAATAATTTTTTCTATGCCCAATTTTATACTCTATTCTGGACAATTTTTAATTTTATTCCACATTTTTGCACAGTAACAGTTACGTTACTTTTGCTGTTCATAACCGATTTAATTTGAATTTATTACCCATTCGAATTTATTTTTACTGTTGTGATTCGAATTTTAACCATTTTGATCAAAATTGACCGAAAGACTTTTATTCTAATTTAATCCAATTTTCATTGCATAACTTATCAAATTCTCATTAAATTAATTCGAATTTAAATTTTTCCAATTCTCACTCTATTGGATTTTAATTTTTTTCAAATGGTAACTTTTTGCAAGAAGGTCTATTGTCAAAAATACAAGTTATTATCAGTTCTTGGTCTTATACTAATAATAAATATACATATATTTTTTTTATCATTTTAATTGGTTTTGCAAAATTGAAAGTAGATTGAAAAAGTACCCTTGGGGGAAGAAAGGTATCCGTATATTAGGGTAGTTGGCTGATAGTCTCACCCGTAAAACCCAAAAACCGGTGGTGGGAAGAACCGCTTGAGGGCCGAATAGTGTTAGAATTTGGGAACGTGGGTTTGGTTAGACATGCGTGGAAAACCAGACTTCGGGTTCTTTGGGTCGATGCGCACCGTAGCCGCGCCCAATTTGGGTTCCTGTCGGGTTTCTGGAGAGAGAAAGAGAGAGAGAGAGAGAGAGTAAGAGAGAGAGAGAGAGAGTGAGTGAGAAAGTTCGCCAGTCACCGGTAAGGCATCAAGAGGAAAAGAGAGCATCAAGACATCGCGTGGGCTCATTTACACTCGGGCTCTCATCGACTCAACTCATCTCTTTGTCTCTCTTTCTCACTCTCTCTTTTGCACTCTAATTTTCTCTCTCTTTTCCATCTCTCTTACTTTTTTTTAATCTCTCTCTCTTTTACCTTCTATCTTATTAACTCCCTCTCTCTCTCTCTCTCTCTCTCTATCGCTTTTACTTTTTCTCACTTTCTCTCTCTCTTTCTTACTTTCTCTCCCTCACTCACTCTCTTTTTCTTGTTCTATCTTTCTCTGTCTCTCTCTCTCTCTCACCAACATGGATGCCCAAACCGCATACCGTCGCAAGCGTCTGATAGCCCAAATGTTGCACTTTGTCCTGCCCTTCCTTTGTCGGCAATACTTTGGGCCCGAGTGGATGCGTCACCTGTCGCAGTACTGCATGCGACTTCCGGTCATCCAGAGTCACTTTGTACTGGCTTGTCTCGCAAACTTCGTGGTCGTCTTCTGTCTGGTTCAAACGCCTAGTGTGGTGATGAAACTGATCGAAGGTTTCACCATTTGGATCATTCGAATCTCTCGGCTGATCCGTGTCACCGTTATCAATCGCCGCTAATGGTCAACCGGAAATAATTTCAATGTACACTGAAAAATCTTTAAATTTTCAATCCTCATTGAAAAAAAATTTAAATTAATGAAGATAGAAAATTTAACTTGTTTTCAGTGTGCATTGAAACCATTTCTATGAGTATGTTGGGTTTGAGGAAAGAATCGGCATATAACACACTCAAAACACAGAGAAAGAAAATCATTGATTTTTTGTTTTATAATTTTAATTATTAAATAAAATCAATCTCAAATTTTAAAAAAATGTTGACATTATTATTATTATTATTATTATAAATTTAAATACAATTTTTGATTGAAGATTGCATAATCATGATCAATGAGTGTGAAGAAAGAGAAGTATTTTATTACATAGTAATCCACACCAAAAAATATTATTTTATTTCCTTTTATTTTCACTCTACCACAAAAAATATAAAAAATAATTTTTTTCAATTTCAAATGTGAACTAAATGCAAATTATAATTATAATTAATATTATTATTATTTCGAAACCAAATATCATTTTCTTATATCTCTCCCGTCTTCCTAAATATTTTTTTGATTTAATTTTTATTACAAAATATTTTTGTTTGTTTATTTTATTATTATTTTATAATTTTGTTAACGTTTCCTTCTACTTTATTCCAACAATACTAAAAAAAATCCCGCAACACAATCCGTTATTGTAAAATTATTTTTATTTTGACAAATTAAATAAAGTTTATAAAATACCCCAAAATAAACTGTCTATAAA
>DVQH01000522.1:0-22468 GCA_018231625.1 Papilio phestus
CTTATTTTATTATAAAAAGTCACTATGGGATTTACTTTTGCGAGTGACTGTAAATGCTTGACATTTAAGAACTCACCTTTGCAGCAAGGCAGGACAATGCTTGGTGGATGCGACAAACTGCATAAATCTTGTACATTGATTCCATACTGATTGGAGTTGCATATCAGATTGTTTGCATAGTTTATTTGCAAGTTGGTGGTCATTTTGCCTATGTCGAATAGAGGAATGAGAATGGCAAATATTGGCTTAAATGCTTCGTTTAAATCAAGTAGATCAAGCTGTTTGCTGGCGGTGATCTGATCGGTGAGCACTGCGGCAATACCAAAGATAGTTAGGAAAAGACTGAGACGCGCGTAAGCGGTGGCTGGCACAGCGAATAGAAAGCTTAAAATGTAAACCCATGGTAGCAAAGCCAACCCTGCAATAAGAAAAACAAAGAAGAGGTAAAACGATTGGTTATCTTCGTGTAGTCCTTCTTCTTTGAAAAGTAAAAACACTATTATGATCATTAACGAAGAAATAATATAGATTAAATAGTCGACCAGGAAGAAGGAGAACCAATAGATGCTTAGTCTCAATCCGCACACCTTCTGCAAGTGTTTTGCCTTGATCACTCGTTCACGGACAATCAACACCACAAAACTGCTTGCCAAAAAAGAGATGGAAAGTATAAGAGTTTGCATTATCTGAAATTGGTTGTTATAACCAGAAGAAACAGAAAACTTCATTTTTTCATTAATAGTCATGGGCAGGGGATGATTGGCTACATTTAACCTAAATTGAGTGGCGTTTAGAAAAAACCGAATCAAGGCTTCATCGAGATACTTGAGAGAAATAGCTGGCGTGTGAAAAGCTTGATTGTTAAACAATGATGTTAGTGTAAGTTTTCGATTAGTCAGGTTGAGAGATAACATAGCAGAGATCATGTATTGATAGTTGTAAACGTAATTATTAACTGTAGTAATAGTATCAACTACTTTGTCCCACTCGGTTGATTTTATTTCTACAAATTTAAAAATTAGTAACAGTTTAGTTAAGTTCTCTTTAATACCTTTAATTTTACTTGCTTCCACTTCATGGGAAAGTGATTCCTGATATTGGCTAGCTATATTTGCTAATATGTTGTCATAAAAGTAGATCACAGTGGGATTCTGGAATTGTTTCAAACTCATATCTAAGTTGGGCGAGTCAGTTTGACTTGGTTTGGAGTGAATATTAACCAGTGTTAAGATCACAATCAAGAAAGGAATGAGAATCTGTGCTAAGGTCAAAAGTGGATTTCGGTAGGAATAAAGAAATCTCTTGACGAGCAAAGCGCGGAGTTGTTGTCTGAGCAAAGTAAAACCTTGATTTTTTGCAGTCAAAATTGAAAAATCTACTGTTAAATAGTCGCTGTTTTGAGTTTTGATTGTGTTGATTTTTTCCTTGGCATAGTCACCGACTCTGTAAGACAATGTCAGAAAACATTTGATATTGTTTTAAAAAATTAGATCTTACTTGAGAAAAACTTCTTCCATAGTAGTCACCGATATTCCATAGTTGTCGATTGCAAGTGAAGGGTCATCCTCGATGCGAGTCAATAACGACTCAAAGTGAGCGGTAGCTTCGTTAGGTAGCGAGTAAGTCACTTCCACTCCAACCGAACTTTCCAACTTGGCACTAGGAACCGAACTTTGCACTGCTGCAGTGATTAATTCGGTTGGCATTTCTATGCACTTTTTGCTAATGGTCAGATGATATCCTGCACCGTATCGTTTCTTTAAAAACATTGGCGAACCATAACATTGAAGTTTTCCGTTAGCCATGATGGCAATTCTATCTCCAAGAATCTATCAAAAGTTATAATTAAAAATTATTAATGCTAATTGAAACAATAAAGAAAAACATGTTACATCAGCTTCTTCCATAAAATGAGTTGTAATTAAAATACTTCGATGTTTCTTTTCTTGAAGCAACAAATCCCACAAGAAGCGACGCGCGGAAGCATCCATACCAGAAGTAGGTTCGTCAAGAATAACAATTTGTGAGTCGCCGACTAACGCAATGCCCACCTGTTTTAAGCCATAATTAGAGATCCAACTGCATAATCAAACAACGTTTACCGAAAGTTTTCGTTTCATACCACCAGATAATTTACTTGATTGAACCTTTGTTTTATCAACAAGATCAAGTTTTTCAATTATTTGTTTTACTTCCTTCTTGATTTGATCATCACTCAAATTGGTACGCTTGAGTTTACAGAAGAACACTAAATGCTCTTCCACAGTGAGCTCTTCAAAAAGAACATTGAATTGAGGGCAAACTCCCAGACTGGGACACCTCGAATGTCGAATGTCGTAGCCATTAATCAAAGCAGTGCCTGCAGAGGGTTTGAAAAGTCCAACTAGAATGGAAATAGTGGTCGTTTTGCCGGCTCCATTATGGCCTAATAATGCCGTGATTTGACCATAAAACGTGTTCAAACTTAAATTTTTTACTGAATAAGTCTTTCCGTTGTCGTATGTTTTTAATAAATCTTGTATACTGATTCCAACTTTCAAGTTGCTTGGATAAGTTTCCACATTCTCGTTTTGTATTTTATCATCACATAAATGAGGAGATACGTAACCATTGAGATTAGTATCTTCTCTCTTGAACCAATAGTTTTTGGAGAAGGGAAAGTACCATGGAAGTGGAACCCCGTATTCACCTGGAAAGACCAGTGTGGCGTACCATGTGATAATGAGATAGATTGTCGAGTTGAGTAGACTCATGAGCATTATCATGAGCATGGTGAGAGAGTCGTTTGGCACGGCGGCTTCGTTGATATTACTCCACGTGAGGCTGACACCTCGACTCGAGCGCATCAGGATGTTGTACAGACCAAGTGCCATGTCAGTGTTGGGCAACAGACAGTGCAGCAATTTCAAAGTTATTGACATCTGACTAGCCAGTACTCTCGTTATTATTAGTTATATAATTTATCATCTCACACTTACTTGTATTCCACAATAGCTGTGTAATATGGCAAAATGGTCAAAAAGAATATTATTCCACAAAAGATAGCAGCCAAATTTGCCTATTTAATAAAACACAAGTAAATAAAAAAAATATTTTTTTAATATTTAGAAATGAATTAACCTTTGAGAAAAATGTACTGAGCATAAAGCACATGCAAATGTTGGAGATTTCATAAAGGATGAAAAATAGAATTAGTAGAAATAGATCACAGTTGAGAATAGCTGGTCGATCACTTGAAAGTTGAATTACCAGCAACACACTTTTAATGACGATACTGGGCAATGCAATAGAAATAGCTCTAATGAAATGTGCTATCCAATGGTACTTCTCCTTGAGACCCATCATCTTCATCGATTCTTTCAGGCGTTTTTCCTTCTCATGTACTAGTGTTTTAGATAGCTCAACTGCAGAATAAATGGCGCTAAAGAGAATGATAGAAGGTAGGAAAAAATTTAGCACAAACAAAAAGTTGTCTTCTCGATATGACGCGTAAGGAAATCTAACCGATTCAAAGCTTATGTCAAAATCATAGGGAGAAAAAGCTTTCAACGTTTTGTTGTAGATCACATGAGAAGCTATTATACTGATAGTGTGTTGAAGAAAAAGAAATCCTTCTCGAGCATAACCTGGTGTTCCACCATCGTTTTTGTTCTTTTCTCGAGGTCCAGGCGGCATAATTTCAAACATTACCATATTGGTTTTCCAGTCTTGTCGATTAGTCGAATTCCAAGAATGGCGTGGAATTGAGGGAAAACGTAGTTGAAAATTGATTACTTGCTCGTTCAGCTCGATAAACTCTAAACCACACAGCACTACCTGAGACTTGTTATCACTTTGGTCCATGTAGTAGTGAAGCATTGCATCAGTAGTATCAAAGCCCATTGTGAGGAGAGTAATTTCATTGGTGCAATTGTCGCATTGATTAGGTTGGACGTAAGAGTGCCATTGGCGCATTACCTCGTTAGCAAGCGAACTGTTGGGCGTATACATCACCTTGTATTCGACATTTTGGCTCGCTTCCTTTGACTCGTTTGAAACGAAATCCATCAAATTGAAGGGCTTATAAATAGTTGCATTAGGATAGTTTACCACATCAACTCTTGTTCTCAAAATTGCTACAAGAAGTACAAGTAAGCATGGCATGAAAACTTCAATTAAAGTGACCCATGGGTGACGAAGTTGTATAATATAGTTTTTCTTTAACAATAACTTGATATCGGACAAGGCAGATGAACAGCTAGCCAGGACACTTCGCTTACGTAATCCGTTTGCATCATTTGACTCCATCTTGACTCGATCCACACTAGTACACTATAATGCACTACAAGTGCTCAATGCACTTGTTATATATACAGCAGAGATTCACCAATAAAATGATTGTTTCAAATTAACATCTAATCCAACGCTTTATCCTCATCTCTAAGCTAGAATATTGCTTATATTATCATCACTATGTTTAAGCGATAATAGATCCTAGTAACTAGACTCAGATGCGAACAATAATAAAATACTAACTGTCATACAGTTGTACCCGTTGCAATTGTCCAATCAGATATGTTAGATAACAACTTTACCAATTGAAATTGCTTAAATGATTCATCATTTTATTAACTGGCGGTTCTGTTTGAAATTGAAATAGTTCAACTATATTCTTGTCATTATTGCTGTTCTAAGATGTTATATAAAATATAGCAAAAAATATCAAATGGATTTGAAGCTACCATGTAAGGCGTTTATTTGCAAATCTCTCGATTTTATTTACAGTCAAACCACACTTTAATTTAAACAACTATATATTAATTATCCACTGTTTTTATGACAAAGATGACAAATGCATTTTTTAAATGGGTAAATTATAAAATACAACTTAATTTGAAGCACATTTTTTAGAAACAACGAGCTTATGTTGGAATCTCACGTCAAGAAGACTGCTGTTATCAGTAGTAGCAGAGTGGGAGGAAAAACCAATCCTATGTGTTTACAATGTAAACTTTACATGAGTGTATGATGACGTAAAGTTAGAATATTTACAAGTGAACTGGCGCTAAAGCACCGCCTGCCATTTGTAAATAAACGGCGGCAAAGCAGCCAAGGTCAAACTCGAGTTATCATAATTCGAAGGAATATGCAAAAAATTCGAATCAAATTGAATGAGCATCCGAAGAGTTATGCAAACTGGAGAATTTAATTAACTTTCACTGTGCTTTAAAACAATTTTCACTCAGACCCCCGTTAACAGCTCTGAATCCGGTTCTCGGTCCCCTTTAGATCCAGTAACTTCAAAGTCTCATCTAATTATTCTTTGCCAGCTTTTTCTGTGCCTGGGAAGTATACTAGAAATTTTTGTGAGGACGGACAGACGGACAGAACGAGATTAATAGCAGGGCTATTGCAGCAAAGTTGCCTCTCGTCCCACAGAAAATCAAAAATGCCAGAACATGAACATAGAACATAGAACATAAGTACAGAATGATGACTAAGTAAAGAAAATTAGCACCGGATAATAGTAATATTTTTAGTCATTATTGTATTTAAAGCATGCGCTTATACAATCCCCATAATTACTTGGATAGTACTCCATGTTAGACGTATACATGTAACCATTTGTAAACAAATAGTGTTAAGCTTTATTTATAAAATATTTAGTACTTTACTTTATTGATTTATTGTCAAATTTCAAATTGTGACTTTGTTAAAATGGAAATGGCGTGCATTTTTGTAGTAAAGTGCGTGTTTGCCTGATTCTAAATATAGATTAGGCGTGCCCTGTGTTAGTTGGCTGCTTGTTTTACTTGTGGCTTCATCAGAGTGGACAAAATGGTACAAATCAATGCACTAAATGACTATTGCCTGTTGCAAATCTTCAATCACGTGTCATTGCAAGATCTACTCAATCTCGAGTACGTCTGTCTTAGGTGGCAATCATTGATTGTGACTCGCCACTCTAAGCGGATTTCACTCAAAATGTTCTGCAGTGAAAACTCGCTGGAAGAGTTTTGTCAAGACCGGCTTATGTTGGACCAGGTCAAATTATGCCATTTCTTTGCACATCACAACGACTTGTTACTGCTGCCTCGCTTGGACATGTTCAATGCTCAATTGATAGTCAGCAAGTTTCCTAATTTACAAATGCTTTACATAGCTGGATTAGACTCAAAATCTACCAAAAGCGTTGAATTTATAGTTTCACAGTTGCCTTATCTTCAATGCGTTTCATTAAGCACTGTTGGGGAACTTTGCCTTGACACTGTACTGAAACCTTCGTCTCCACTTCGTCATCTCTCTTTATCGGGAAGTCTGGTTTTATCTGAATCATCTTTAAATACTTTGTTGATTCAACTTGACGAGTTACATCTAAACAGAGTATCGATTACAGAAAGCAGTCAGTTTTTGAAGCCAAACCCAGAAAAAATCAAAATTCAAAAATTATCATTAATGTTTGATCGTTACCAATCTGCAAGTATTCGATTTTCTGTGAATTTGCTTGACTATAGTCATTCAAATTTAACTCATCTCACGTGCCAATATAAAAATGGTTTTAGTTTAAACTATATTTGCAGCAAGAATTTACTTCAGCTTCAATATCTTTCTATAGAATTTATTGCTCAGGTAATTTGGTATTTAAGTTTAATATAATATTTTTATTTATTTTTGATTATTTTAGAGTGTGTCATTAAATGAGTTATTTTGCTTGAAAAATTTAAAAAATTTAAAAGAGCTGCGCCTCCGCGGAGACGATGAATCTGTTTTGCAGAAAGCAAATGACCAGATTTCAATACTACACTCAATTCAGTGGTTGTATGTCGAGATGGATATTGATCGGCCTGTGTTTGAAAATCTACATCTCATGTTCCCCAACGTGAAACACCTGTCCCTGAATGTGGGCCGAATCTGTTGTCTTTGTTCTGATATGCCGGATTACTTCATAGAGAATGCTCAACCTAGCACCTCAGTGCCCCCACCACCTACCAATAATGGTTCACCAGAAATGCCTCCTCCCACACCACTACCACAACTTCCACCGATTCAGCCAGTTCCACCACCGACTGATGATAGCCAAGTGGAGGAAGTAACTTGCGACCGATGTTTTCTTGAGGTGTTTCATTCGCTACCCGAATGGAGTTCATTGCGGGTTCTCAACTTATCTGCCAATCGATGTAAAGTGGAACTTCTCTCCAAACACATTGAATCACTTCCCCACTTATCCACTCTTTCACTGGCTAAGTGTAAAGACTATTCGTTAAAGCTCCTTTATGAAATAGTCCATCGTATTGCAATTAAACGTCCCACTCAAGTGTTTGTGATAAAACTCAATGACAACAAGTTTTCCAAAATTCAACGATTATCTGCTAAACCTAAAAATCTGATCATAATGAACATAGATCCACTAGTCAATCTTGATATTTGGTAATGGTGTAATTTTATTATTAAAATGTGAATTTTAATGTCTTATGAGGCTACAAGATGTGCTCCAGAATCCAGTCAATGTAGTGACTGGTTCGTGTATAAACTCCAGGTGCTTTAGGACGAGCACAGCCACTTCCCCACGAGGTGATGCCCATTTGGTAGTAAAAACCATAGCGTTGGATCACTAGTGAACCACCCGAATCACCCTACAGATTATAATAACCACTATGAAAGTGTCCAGTTATAGACCAAATGGAACTCACCTGGCAAGTGTCACGCCCTCCTTCAGGATATGCCGCACAAAGCTGGCTTGGATGAATGTTGGAATTGCCGTAGATTTCACTGCACTCTAAATTGCTTATGATTGGAATATCAACCTGAATCAAAGTGTTGGATACTTTGCCTCCTTCAGCCCTGTGGCCCCAGCCTACCACAGTCGCTTCTTCCGAGATAATATCGCCCTCTAATTCTCGATTGAGCAAACAAACTGGAGCAATTTTACCATGAGTTTGAGCAAAATCTAGCGGTTCTTCGAGACGCAACAAAGCGATGTCATTTCGCATCGAGTTTGAGTTGTAGTCTTTGTGTGCCATGACAGAGACTACTTGGATTAGTCTACCAGAACTGTTAAGTTGATGTGCACCCACTAGCACCTGAAAGAGATAACTAGGTTGAGGCAATCCACTAGAGCGAACCACGCAGTGGGCAGCTGTGAGCACGTAGTGTCGATTGATGATGGTGCCGCCGCACAGAAAACGCTTCTTACGATACAGTGCCACCGCCCACGGCCAGGAGTTAGGTTTCGCTTCCACTCCACCAACTATGTACTCCAGTTCGGAACCATTCATTATCTTTGGTCGTATTCCACAGCTGGCTTCACAAATCATAAGAATTAGCTTTCTGTGATTACTTGAGTTATTACTTACTGTTATTAAGAGCATTGATAGTTTTAAAATAGCGAATGTAGTGCCATATTTGATTCACATCAGTCAATACCTGCTGACTTGAAAAATTATAGAAAAGATTGCTTAACTTAAAATCTTCCAAGTCTTGTTCTTCATCTTTGTTGTTGACATACGACAAACACTTAGCGTTGAACCAAGTATCGCAAGATGAGTTACTGGATATTGAGTGGATTAGTTTCAAAGACTGGTAAGGTGTCACGTGGCCCATTTCCGAAGTGCCACTGGCAATAGAGATTCCACAGGCAAAACAGACCAAAGTCCAACAATATAAAAGAATCATTACAAGAGCCATTGTGCTAAACTAAAGTGCTTACTCAAGAACTAACCTTCAGTTTTAAATACTCTTCCTAGCAAATAAAATTTTCCGAAAGCCATAAATCAATCGCAACTAGTTATAAATGTCACAATTAACAGTGATCACTATCGAACATGTCAAACTAACTTGCTCACATTTGCGCAATATAAAATGGACTTTAGTTCAACGAACTCAAGGATTCCTAAAAAAAAGTCAGACAAGATTGGTTAGTAATAGAGTATAAAATTAACGGTCATAGATGTAGTAGACCCTTGTCCAGACAAGGCCAACATAATGAGTGACACCATGGTGCAGGTGTCATGACTGTCCGAATGAAAATTCACTCACAGCAGGTTTCTTGGAAAAACTCGATCTTCTACCTACGATTGAAATGAGTATAAAAGCCATTAGTCAATTGACTGTAGCCAACTTTTTATTGTATAACATAAAATTGACTTTGAACAAAAATTTAACAACAAATTAAGAATTAGAAATCACTTGTCTCAAAATGTATATTCCTACGGCATTAGTTAATCTTCAAAATCAAAGTAGTCAATTTTGTTTTTGTTCTTGTTCTCTTCACTTGCACGCTTGTACTTCACCACAGAAGGCTTAGGTCTCAGTTGGTTAGGGTCGATGTGAACGCTCTCAAGAAGTGACAAGGGCGGGATAAACGAAGCACTGTTAGCTGTAATAATCACGCTTCGGTTAGGTTCCTTGTCCACTGATTCAGTTTTGAGTCCAAAAAAGGCTGCATAGTTGTGAATCATCTCACGATTTGCTCGATTCATCGCGGAAAAATTATAGCACATTGTTTTATTGTTGCTCTAGTAATCATAGAAGATTAACCGTCACAAATTGTATTGAAAAAAACTACCAAACAAATTACCTTTTTGAAAGTGGTGATAAGATCTACAAACTTGTCGTGCACCTTTAGAATAAATTCTGGGTTTGCTCGTGCCTCACTTTTGAGCTGGTCTGTGTACTTGACACTGCCTACCTGATTGGCATCAATTCCAAGAGCTTCGGCCAGATCACGGTTGCGTTTCTCCTTCAAGCATTTCTCGTCGCATGACAATGAATGCAGATTATTATAGTGAATCATGTTTTTGAGTTCGTCCAGCGTAATAGAGGTGTTAAAGCGGAAACGTCGGACCATTTCATCCAATGCTTGTTGGTATCGGCTCGAATCATTTACTTCATGGCACTCCACATCTTCACTTTTGAATTCACATTCGCACGTTACATGAACTTTTACTCTACACAGACTCTCGGGGCAGTCTAAAGAACTTGCCTGATGACAAGGTAGGTTACATGGGTGCTGACATCCCACGCGTTGCTTGACACACTTTTGCGTACACGGAGGACATTCACCTTCGTGACAAACCTTGGTGCACTTGTGAAGACCACAAGGTAGTTGCCGCATGCAAAAGCGTCCACACGAAACGCCATTGACATAGCATGGCACAGTGTGGCACTCCTCGTGGCCACCGTAGCACAGCATGCTCACAAATTCGGTACACGGCGGACACTGCGGTTCGTCGTGACACTGGTGAGTTGGAGGATGTTGGCATCTGTGCTCTCGGTTGCACGGTCTATCACATGGAGGTTTTTTCGTATTGCAAGGCAATGGAGGAAATAGAGATGAATTACCGCAGTTGCAGTAAACCTCAGTCCAGATCACATTGGGACAGGGTCGACAGAATGAGTGACATGGCTCGGCACAGGTGTGCAGTCCACATTCCAACTTGCGGCCTGAAAGTTATACAGTTGATCGGAGATGTGATGATTAAGAGCAATGTCACTTACCACATGTCTGCTGACAGAAGTGTACGCTGTCAGTACAGCATTCATTTGGACACTTGTGCCGTCCACAGCTCAATTTCTTTTTACATCGTCGCTTGCACTTGTATTGAAGAGATGTGAGATCTTGGCATTCAAACTTTTGAGAGTTGGCACCACACTCGCAGCGAATCACATTTGTTAGATCACAAGGAGGACAATTTCCGGGATGACAAATCCGTTTGCATTGGTGTCCGCAGGGCAGCGGCTTGGAACACACCAACGAGCATGTCGGAATAGGGTCAGTGCATAGCACTCGAGGCTTTTGGTTGGCTAACTTTGCAACAGGAGTTTTACCACAATGGCAATGATTTACCGTGCGAGGATCAAAAGGGCAAGTTCCGCAAGAATCAGAATGACATGGCTTAGAACAAGTGTGAGAGCCACAAGAGAGGAGCTTTGCACAAATCTGATGACAGCTAAAACCATTCTGTTGATCTATACAAGAAACCTCACTTCGCGTCTCCTTGCCACAGAAGCACTTCACTTCGAATGACTTCTGACATGAGCCACAACTACCAAAGTGGCACTTTGTTTCACACCGGTGTTTGCCACAGTCTAAAAACTTGCTGCAAATATTGTCGCATTTGAGTTCGCTCCTTTTCGAAACACAATTCATGATCATCTAGAAATAAAGTGAGTAAGATATATCATGAAAACTACAATGCAAATTTACCTTAGTTTGATTGCAAGCACAAGTTCGCTCAATTTTGAGACTACACGACGGGCACTTTCCTGGATGGCACATAAGAGTGCACTTATGATTACACTCAAAGTACTCCTCACTTTCTGCATCGTGCTTGATGTTGAAAAGACTAAGCTGTCGTGAACAGGTTTCGCCACAAGAGTGTGGTACATGGAAATTGCTTGTTTCAGGTTCTCGCACTTGGCCACAAAAGCAGTAGTAGGCGCTGGGATACTTGCGCTGCACGTTTTGACATGTGGGACATCGCCACTCCTCGTCATTGTTGAATCTAGCTGAGGTCGACTGGCCTCGACCAGAGTTACTTGCTTCTTGGTTGTTTCCACTGGTCGAATTGTTTCCATTGCTGTTCTCCGCGATCTTAGTGCTCGACTTCCTAGCCCACGTCTGAATGCATTTGAGGTGAAATACGTTGTAGCAATTAGCACAATTCCATGTTCTGTCGCGAACTCGAATCATATCACAGCACACCATGCATTCGTATTTTACTTTACGTAAGAGTTCGTCCATGATCTCTCGCTGACTTTCTGGTTGATCACCGTTGCCATTTGGAACTGTACGATTTCGAAAACGGCGGTTGCCTCGAGAACCTTGATAATTGACATGGTTTACTTGAACCGAATTTTGTTTGTTTTTATTTGTCTGTGGGTTCTCACTGGTTTCAGCAAGAATTGACGGATTTCTCCAATTTCCTTCTATTCCATAACTTCTATTGTTTGGTCTGGAATGATCTGGTCTGGACTCTTCAAGTCGCAATCGACTCATGTCGTGTGGCAGTTGAGTCTGTGTGGTGGGATACGTTTCTTGTCTGTCTCGTCGATCGGGCATCACTGAGTGTGGTTGGGAACGATTCAACTGTTGTTGTCTGCTCAAGCGAGGTGGCAATTCTGTGGGATAATATCGGCGGCGCTCGCGAGTGTGCTCATAATCAGGTGCATAGCGATTGTAGGCATTCAAACCATTATCATAGTGATCGTCATAGTGATAGCCTCCCTGTTGGTTATTGTGATTCTCATAGTTTACTCCTCTTGAATTGCGATACTCTTGTCGATCAGGTGGGGGGAACCCGCGACTCGATAGGCCAGACTGCCCGCCTTGGCGCTGTCTTGTGAACCCATTGGCACGGTCCATCTGTGCAGTGATAGTGGCAAGGGGAGTGTGGTCGAAACAGCAACGTTACCAAATAGCAATCACAAAACGATGATAAACGTTGCGACCACGACATGCAGCCCACCGCTTGGCAGTGTGTCTGCCAGCAATCTTTCTTTTAACTTTTTCTTTGTTATTGCGAGCAAGTTTCCGGCAAGTGTTTTACTTCGCAGTAGATTTATAAACAAACCAACAAGACAACAGACAAGCAAACTCATGTTAAAGTATTATTAAGTCACAAAAATCTATTGATTTAAGAAGATTCTGGATACCCCGAGTGCAATGTAACAACCTAAACCATGGTAGACCAAAAAAGTGAAAGTTGTGATACCGAGGAGAACTACCTGATGTCCTCAATTGACATCTCTTCGGTGGAAACTCAGCTGGAGATGGACGAGAACGGCCCATCATCGTCGTCATTCTCTTCGAAACGTGTCCGCAAAGCCAAGAACAAGGGATCCGGTGCAAACAAAGTTGACGTGCGTGCCAAGCTAGAGCGAAGTCGTCAAAGTGCTCGCGAATGTCGAGCTCGCAAAAAACTGCGATATCAGTATCTCGAAGATCTGGTGGCCAAGCGAGAAAACGCTAATATGTTGTTGAAAAAAGAAGTTCAACAAGTAAGCATTGGAATTGTTATTTATCTAACCTAATTCAATGTGATTGTAGCTATCCGATGTTGTTGAAATGTTGGTTTCGAATCAACACAGCAAGGACGAGATCGAAAAGCGTTTTAACGATATTCACTGATTTCTTAAAGCATCCATTTTTACCTATTTTCAACGTTACTTGTGATTTACGTCGCATAATTTTATCAGTATATTTTCATACCGTTATTTATTTTTAGAGTTTATAAAATAATATATAGTTTTATCATGTTGTTTTTAGTTTAAACTAAACATTTATTAATCTGCGACAAAATTAACGACAATATCGATATTTGTATGGCAATAAAAGTATTTACCCATGAATATAAGATTAATGTTTCTTGTCATTCGGGTCATTTTCATCTTTAAGAATTTGCGATTTGATTCCAACTTTAAGCAAATCCTCGATTAGTTCACCGTTCTGGTGTTTTTCCAGTAAAATATCACAACCGCCGATAAATTCACCATCAATAAAGATCTGTGGAATAGTAGGCCAAGTTGTAAAGTCCTTGATGCCTTTGCGGAGCTCTTCTGATTCAAGAACGTCGTGTGCTTGGAAAGAGACTCCATGCATCCGAAGCACCTTGTATGGTTTTATGTTATAATCTTGACTGATGATTCAAATAATCATAGAAATCATACCTGGACAACGGCGTTGCTAAAGCCACAGCGAGGTGCTTCAGGGTCACCCTTCATGAAGACCACCACTTTATCTGACTTGACAATCTTTGACAATGTATCACGGTCGTATGTGACACTCTTTGCATTGGTGCTGCTAAAACGAGCTATGTACTGGCCCCGAGTAGCGCAACGAACCAAAGAACCAACACTAATGCGTGCAATATTCATGACAGCGCGGACGTTCGGTAGACTCTAAGAAAAAAGTCCACTGTGGACAACAATCAAGGTAGGAAAACTACACTGGTTTGTTGCAACTTCTAACACATGCTTCAAGCTTTCAGCTGGGTTCGAGTACGTACTCTCTGAACGGCATGTTCACTTCAAGTGAACAAATGATTCACTTGAAATGAATCCAATCAAATAAATGCTAGACTGCACCACCAAAACGTTCTCTACCTTCAAATACCAAAAAGAGACAAGTAAATTTTTTAAAATAAGGGGAAAGTTTGCTTGCACTCTTCTTTGCGCTATTCGTTTTTTACTTTTTAATGAATAAACAAATTCAATTATTTGCACTGTACACTTTTTAAAAAATTTATTTTAATAACAATAAATTAAATTTGTCATATAAAAATAATTCAAAAAAGAAGTTAAAATAATAAGAATAATAATGAGACTTATATGCAATGAGAAAGTATGCATTAATGGCATTTAGAAATTGTACACAATTAAATATTTTAATAAAATGAAAAACTTAAAAAATAATTTTAATAAGTCAAATTAAAAAAAATAGTTAAACTAGAAAACAAATGGTCTTTTATAAAAAAATTAAATATCAAAAAACTAGTTAACTCTAATACAAAATGATGTCATGTGTTTTTACAAATGACTTGTTTAAATAAGAAAAGTTCTATTCAAGAATGTGACACAGTGTCTTGCAGTGGTGAGGTGCTTGCAGTTGGTGTGTTGTTGCAAATGGTCGAGGGAGTTGTCATCACACTTTTCTTCACTTTACCATTTTGACTCGTCTTGATGGCCCGTGCTCGAGCACAGTAATTGAGGTGACCAGTTTGCCAGTGTTTGTGTTGACACTGATGTGAGCAGTAACTAGCATTGGGACAGCTGCCATGCATCCAACACATTAGATTAGTCCAAATAGCACGAATCAATAGAAACAAACTTACCAATAAAAAGAAGCTTGAGATTCACAAACAGCACACCAAATCTTTCGTTTGATTTCCGAGATCTCCTTGCGATGTTTGGCTTCCATCTGGCTCAACAGGAACGGATTGCATTGCCTGTTGAGTTCGCGTTCCTTCTCCACTATCTTCTCCAGCTCACTGTTGGCATTTTTCAGCTTATACACTTGCTGTTTGAGTTCTTCAACCTCACGCTTCACCTGGTTATAAACAAATACAATTATATCTAATTTCATAGCACATTCCACTAAATCCATACCTTATGAAAGTCTGTTTGATGTTGACTTTCAACAAAGTCGCGAAACTTTTTAAATGTTTTGATATTTTTAGTAAGACATTCTCGATTACAGGCTGTTTCTTGAAGATAATTCTTCTCCAATACGCTTCGAGCGACCTTGATTTGCTCCAAATCGCGCTCATTTTTAGGTGGACGTCCTCGCTTACGAGGACCTTTCACAGGCTCTGGTTCGGCTTCAAATTCATCCTTTCGTAAGACAAGCTGAGCAAGCCTATCGTTTTTGAATCCTGGCAACTTATCGTTGTTAACATTGATATGATGTAGATAGTTATTGACCAGTTGACGATTCCTTTTGGTTGGTATGTAGATCGAATCAGTGGAAAATTCAACGTAGTTCTTGACAGGTTCGTTACTTAAAAAGTCATTCACAGGCTCAAGATCTGGTGAAGCTGTTTTAGGTGGTGGGAAACTGTGGTTGAAGAGAGGTGCAGGTTTACTAATTGATAGCGTAGCTTGTGGATTAACTGTTACTGATGTTGCCATAAACTGTTGTTGTTGTTGTACAGTTGCTTGTTGTTGTGACTCGTAAAGATTGATAACTTCCTCGAGCTGTTCGTCATCATACAACTCATCCTCATCCTCGTCTTCGAGCCTTTTCACAATCGACATCTCGGCACGAGCATCAAGAGTGGTTACGCTTGTGAGGTGTTGTGCGTTGCCAGAAGAGGGATCGGTACTAAACTCGTCGTTCTGCACTCCATTCTTCTCCTCACAGTCATCCGATTCACCCTCACTGTTCAATGGCTTAAGAATGCTACTGGGAGGTACGAAAGCAAGTGTCGAATGATATGGAACAAGATTCTCATTCAATGTCACTTCATGCTCGGGTTCCACCTTCACGATAGTGCCATCCTCTTTCACAGTGACCAACTGATATTGATAGCCATAGCCATTAATAGGTTGAGGTGGAGTTGCAACTGGTGCTACCATGTTGGTCTGACCATCCGGAAACGACTTGGCAGTTGGCGTATGTACGGCACATTGAGATGACTGTAATCAAAGGGAATGTCAAACTTGTATTGCAATTAAACTAATCAACAAACAAACCTGAAACTTGACCAGAGGCGATGGTTGAGGAGGTAGGGTTGGCTTGGGTGCAAATACCGGCGATGATTTAATAGCTACCATGGGTGGAATGTGCTTGGGTTCGGCTTTTTCTTCTCGCTTCTTCTTTTCTAATTTCAATTCCCTCTCTTTCTTCTTCTTGATAGGACTCTTTACCTTGGGTGAAATCTTATGAGCGTTCGAAGCTCGATTATGCCTAGATTTTAGGTGATTCTGAGAGTGAATAGCACATCGATTGTTTATGCTAGACTTCTCTTTAGCTATTATCTTAGGCAGTGGTTGTTTTGGCTCAGGAGAAAAGGTAGCTCGTATTCGCTTAGGTCGCTGTTCTAAATTTCGACTGGTTGTTAGCGGACTAGGTGATCGAGTAGACAAAGTCACTTTCGGCTTTACCTTGCGACTTCGCGAACTAACTGGAACTGATGGCGTTTCTTGGTGAGAGGACTGACGAGAAAACTTACTAGATTGTGGTGAGTAGATCACTTTTTGTCGACGAATACGACCCCCAGTGTCTGAATCTTTCGATTCATTTTCTTCATTCATTGGTTTTACTTTCTTTGGAGGTCTACCCCGTCTTTTCTTGAGTTCGAATTTAACATTGGTGCCATCTACGGGTCTCTTCAAAATATTATCTTTTGTTTCTTCAACTTGTTGGTCATTAAGTGTCCCTTCATCTATGTCAGTTGCATCATCTTCCCCATTTTCCTGAATCTTGTCTTCATCATCTTGAGATTCGTCTTCATCAACCTCGGTTCTATCACTGTCATCCGAAAGTCTATGTTTGGTACCTCTCGCCCGAGTATTTGTCTCTTCAGGAAGTGGCGAATTGCATTTATCGCCATCACCATCCACAGATTTTCTGCTAGACTTCTTAGTGAACTCTGCCTTTCGATTTTTAGATAAACTACTATTGCAACCGTTATTGGCAGTAGACTCCTGACTACTGTCACTCGTCTCATGTAGTTCTTGATAACACCTCAATTCATTTAATGCTTTATCGAGTGATGGCATTGTCTTGGTAATGCTAAGCTCTTCAAGAGAAGTGTTAATGTCTCTGATATTATCCTTGTCCACCATCGATCGTTCATGATTGGCACCAAAAAAACGCACGTCTAGTTGGTCACATAGATCGATCTCGACTGGAGTGCGAGGGTAGATAACTTTAGCAGGCCAGAAAGGAAACCCTTTCTGTCTGGCATAGAGTGCGAGATGAGGGGGATCGCACGGACGACAAAACCACAGCTTGTCGTTACCTTGTTGGTTTGAGTTGAAGTAGCAATCTACGCACACCAACATCTCTTTCAATTCATAACGAATCACTTCCAACATGCGAACTAAAGTGTCACGAATACGACGGCGATTGTAGGTATTCTGTTCAATCCCTGATACAACACAAACTTCGATCATATGCTTGAATGCGAGACAGTCACCGAGAAACTCGCCTATCGATTCGTATTTAGAATTGCGCAAATTTGTATCAATATCCTCCAAATCGATTGGTTTAAAGGACAAGTGACGAAGAGCAAGTTCGGTGATAATGTCTTTAAAATTGAGCGAGTTTCCGTTGGCTGGTGCAGCTGTACTCGTCTTATTCGACTCGATGAATGAAACCAGATTAGTGAAGGTAGAATAATTCTTCTTCAATTTAAGCAAGGATTGTGATATCTGCGATGACTTTGCCGTAAAGCGTAAAAAGGCATATGATAAAAGATCATTGAATTGAGTAGCAACAAAATGACGAGATCCAACGGAGTGTACTTCAAACCGGTGAGATAGTGCACAAATGGGACATGTAAAATTGCGAGCACTAAACGAGTAGTTCTTGCAAGGTTTGTCGCCATATTCGAGGATGCCATGTGAGAAATCATAAGACTTTTGAACACAATCTGGATGATAAACTCGCCAACAGTGTTGACATTCAATCAGTGAGCCAGAACTACCAGAACCTGGCTGTTGGCAGTCGAAACAATACCAATCATGAGAGCCTTTGGAAACCTGTTCATGTGGCAAAGTAATCAACAAATGATCTTCGTTGGCAACTTCGGTTCCATTGCTCACCACAACCTCTCCGTTCTCGGCAGGTCGTATAATACGCAACAAACCTTCCTTGATAGCTTCTTCGATCGTCTTCTCTATTGGATAACCCGAACCATTGCTTGACTCGTTGCCATTCTGGTTTTGTTCCGACAAAAATTGATGCAGTGACTGCTTTGTTACCCCAGGGTACAATTCATTTGATTCGGAAGATTTGAAGATTTCACTGATAATACCAAACCAGGCTTGGTGAACCCTTTCCGGGTAAAGTAAGCGTTTCTCGTGACTTCTCGTAAGCAACATTTTACTTTTCCAATTTCTCAACGAATTAATCACTTTAAAAGAAGGCAGTTTTCTTTGCCAGATAAATTAGTTATACGTTGTGATTCATATCATTATTATGTTGTTTGTTCAAGCAAATATGTTTAATAGGCTCGATGATAACAGACGACACGTGTTTGAAGATCTAGCAAAGATAAAAATTAAGAAAACATGAAGCATCAATCTAAAACAAATTGCGATGCCTTTACTATTTCACTAGTAATTATTTTTTGATAGACCAAACTAGTTTTATTAAAAACCTAGCATTTAAATTCATGAATTGATTAATATCTTTAAAGGTAAAATCCGTGTACAAAAATAAGAAAAATATAATATAAAAAATGATAATAAAACACGTGAATGGTAGTATCTGTCAAAATGCAACCACGTGGGGATGGTAAACAAGTCATTAGCGATTAAACTTTTTACTTTGCCATTTATTAAAAATAATGCGAAGTTTTAACAGCTATAGATTTTTGATTAAAAATACGTCTATGAGAATAAAAACTATCATTATTAGACTCAGTTAACAATGTTTGCAAAAATAACAAGCAATTAAAAGACTTAAAAATTGTTTTGGATTAGAGGAAAGATTGCGATCGGTGGCGGCACGCAGAGGACCGTCGCCGTTCTGACTTTCAGTGCACTAAGTTATGGCGCCAAGCACTGGCCGGTTTAACAAGCTGTTTAACACTCACCAAGCGCGCTCTGGATTTCCCATTAGACCCGAGGAAAAACGAACCACACTTTAAAAGCTACGAGAAAAGAGACCAGGACAAAATGGCGACTAGGAGAGAGAAGTGGAGCTGAGTAACGTGTATCATCATTGCTTCATTGTACAGAGACAGAGTGTGGCTGGCAGCAGTGCTTCGCTCATAGGCACACACAGCGAGTCAGGCAGAGACCTATGGGCAGCACTCGGCTCAGTAGCAGCCAAAGCTAGAGAGGTAGAGAGCGAAGCGGAGTCTGTTTTGGCTAGCTCGGTGGGACATGCACGCGCGCCTGGCGCTACCGAGCGTGTGCTGTAGCCTGTGAGCCACACTCATCCATCCATGTAGCGGTGGCACTCTGACACTGCCTTGTCCTCCCCCCTCCCTCACCTCGAGGGCGCTATGCTACTCCCAGTGATTGACCTGGTGTCATACTACACCAAACGAGATACTCACTTTCCAGGTGAGCTTTGTTAGCACTACTCTTGTCTCATTAGCTAAGTTTGCTTGTGGTATCGCTACAAGTTGGTCGTCGTTGGTTGTCATACCAAACTACTATTTCACTATAAGTAATGCAAAAAGTTTTCTCTAACTTTGGAATTACATAAGCATTGTACTACTAACATACCAGCGTCGATTGTTGTAAAGATTTATGGTGAAGTATGGTAGTCTGATCATGTAGTTAGATAGACAACAAAACAATACAACTGTTGAATAAACTTGAATCGTCAATAATGACCAGTGAGTTAGATAGATGCAATCAGTTAATCAGCTGTTTGAGTTAAGCACAATCGAATATGATGAAATCTAAAATGGGGTTTCGTCACAGCCTACCACTGATCAAGTGGAATCAGCTGAGCAGCCGGCAGAAGCGAACAATAAACGAAGTGATTCCTTGCCACCACCATTCACTCGGTGTGTCCCAGACGTTGTTGGGTGATAGGTTGAGTCCCTGAGCAGGGTAGTAGCATCGTTGTCCCACAAACAAGAAGTGAGGCACTAGGAAGAGTGACAAAACACCACTGGTCGTAACGGGTCTGCTCGACGCGCCGCGTTCGGGATTCGGCGCGCCAGCAAGGTTGCCTACGAGCTGCTCCACTCAACTCACACTTGCAAAGTTTGCACAATCTCTTGCAAAAAGGTGTGCCCTATCAGTTTTGGTCACTACACTTATGTTTGACAGACCACACCTTTCATTAGTTGATTACGTTGTCTAATGAAACCTGCCACGCCACAACACTAGACACGCTCTTTCCTCTACCACTAGCACTAGTTCACTGGCAACCATCGATGTTCTCCCCCCTCACCAAAGCCACACATGTGATGTAGGACAATCAGTGTCAATCACTTTAAAGTAATTATTTTTTTTACTTTATTCACGCTTACAAAACAAAACAGCCTTTCCACAAGAAACAACATTCTCGCTGACTCAACTCATAAATTGGCGTCTTCTACTCAAATGAATATTCAAAGAAACGTTTAAATCGAGTTAGGATTGGTTGGTTTCGCTCTGTTGCTTAGCTAGCTTGTTGATCATTGATTGGGTCGATGTGGCGAGGCTCGCCGCTAAAGCATTTTTCTGCGTCATTTGTCATACTAGACGCTGCTTGTAGGTTAGAGATGACCACTGGGATGGAACGCAACCGAGGGTTCTCGCGCTCAAGCATGCGAATCCAGGTAATAAGCGATTCTTGACTAGAAGTGCCAGTGGCTACTATGGCCAGAATGGTACCGTCCTCTTGCTCGTGCACCTGGCGCATCGGATCCACTGCTTCCTCTTTGACCAACGAACCAAAGTTGGATAGGGCAATATCGGAGACGTCTGGACATTATCATGTTATAATTAAAACATTTCTCAACTTATTACAGCGCTTACCGTGTTTTTCGTGTTCTTGTTTGAGAAACTGCTTAACCAGATCTCGATTTTCTTTAGGCCTCAAATCGCGTGCAAAGAGGATGAAGTAGGAGACAGAGTATTCGGCTACCCAGACATTGAAAGGACCATCCACCGAAACTCGTTGCTTAACGGGGTCAAGCTCTTCGATGAGTTTGCATTGAGAATCGCTTTGTACAAAACAAATCCATGTATCCTCGGCCGATTCTTGAATTTGTGATGTCTATAGAAAAATATCAAAATGTGAGTTAGGTCTATTTCTTGCGGAGTTGCTCAAACCCGATAAACAGTTATGTCGCACTGTGGATCGACTGACATGCGCTTCAAGGCGACAATAGCCAATTCCAATGGGTCGGTAGGAATACTCTCGGGAAGTGGGAACGGATTGGCATTTTTAAACTTGGTCATCCAGTAATTCATGCGGCCCAACTTCAACCATACATGGGAAAACTTGGAAAAAGCATCTATGATTATCTTTTCCAGTTCTCTGTCTGGCATCACATTGTTTCTTTGCATCTGATTCAAAATGTCGATCGCGGCTTTTTGTTGTACAAAATAAGGATAAAAGCCAAACTGAATCTTTCTTTCAGGTACAAAAGCACCTTTAGGAAAAATACGAATCAAAGCCTTGTAGCTCTCGAGGTCTTTTTCCACGCCAAACTCGCTCATCGCAGGCAGTGCCGCCGCAACAAACTCTCCATAACCAAATCGTTTGAGTCGCTTCAGCTTGTTGAAATCATCCACCGTGTTGATAAATTGTTTTCGGTCATAATTTGAGTTTTCACCCACTTCTTTGAAAAAGTCCTGCACAACAATCAAACTCTTAGTCTTGACGCCAGGTGAGGTTTCATCTTTCTTCGGTTTAGGTGGAAAAATGGGTAAGTATCGCGCCGAACTGCAGTGCAGTGTGCATCGTTGTCCCCCACGAGACTTCAAGAAACCGTGGCCTAAGAGAAGAAGGCTTGGCGATAGACGCAGTCCAGCCATCGAGTCAACTTTGCGATTACTTTACCCACTGATGAAAATTGGCAGTCACATGGTAAGCTTACTGTGGTGGCATCTCGTGGTCGAGATACAACATACTCATCACACTCTGATATTTGAATTATTTAGATTTTGATCTATAAAAATGAAATAAAAATATAAATCGAAGAACCATTAATCAAATTTATCTATAATAAGATTGGAGCTAAGTGCTTAGCTATTCCATGCAGTGTTGCCTCAAGTTTTACTCTTTTAATTTACATAGAAAACTGAATCAAAGAGAGAACACTCGTAGAAATAAATATGGTTGTTAATATATTTTTTTACTTAATAAAAT
>DVQH01000523.1:0-22433 GCA_018231625.1 Papilio phestus
AATAATAATAATAAAGATAAAGGTCTATTTTTGGTATCATTATTAGCTTCTTTCTTACGTGTCAATATTTAAATAGTTTTTTTTGTTGTGTGTGTGTTATCATACATTTAAGAAATTAAGGAAAAAACAATAAAATTTGTGTGGAAAAATCTCACAGAAACCAGTTGCACTCAAGAGTGGAAAGTGGCACTCTATTAGAACAAATGGACTGGTTAAGCGTGTGAAAATAGTTCAAGAGAGAGAGAGAGAGAGAGAGAGAGAGAGAGTCACACATGAGTGAGTCTAGAAGTCAGTTCGAGTCTGTGTGGCCCAGAGGGGGGTTTTGGGTGACCAGTATAGCACACCAACCATCAAGTTTCGCAAGTGTCACCGGCACCAAGTGACAGTGTGTGCCAACCAGTTTTCAGTTTGCAGAATCTATCATTAATCATCGCATCGTATTACGGGTGTCGCGGTGGGTCGTCATTGTTGGCGAGATGGCTCAAGTCAATTCCGCTATCGCCACTTGCACACACACGCACATACATTCACTTCAAATCAACCCTTGGCGCCTGTGATGCTCTAATGTAATGAAGTTTGGCGCCAACACAGTGCCTGGCGCCAATTAAACTCTACTTTAGTGACATAAAGTGCTCAAATGCCTAAATATGGGCCCCTATCGGGGTTTCACTTACACACACACACATACACACACTACCTCTCTCTCTCTCTCTTTCTCTACTCTTATACTGTCATCATTCCACGTCTTGCAAGCCGCGATTATCAGAATTTAATTTTATAATTTTTTAACAAGAGAGATAAATTTCAATACCCTGAGCTTGTCGGTGGGTAGTAGAAAGAGAGAGAGAGAGAGAGAGAGAGAGAGAGAGTAAAAAAGTATGAAAGTGTGAGAGCGTCAAATTGATAGCACGATGAGAGTATGGTTAGAGGAAAAATTTAATTTCCGGTAAAAATCGAATTATAACGGTGTAAGCTAGCTGGTGAGGCCGCATCCACTTTGGGTAGCGGTGGTGGATTGACGGTGTACTCAATGTGATATCTCTCTCTCTCTCTCTCTCTCATCTCTTTCTTGGTGCCAATTTCAAATCAATTGGCCTGATCACTACTGGTTTCGCTTACATCAACGCAAACAAGCCAAAAGCATGCTTGGTAAAGCAACAACGAAAGACAAGCAAACGAGAAATATGGAAAAGTGAGAAAGAGAGAGAGACCCAGCGAGAATGTAAAAAATTCAAATTTCAAAGTAAAAAAGGGAAAAGTGAGTCGCATTGAATGCATCACATGGGAAGAGAATCCCCAAAGAACCCAGAACAAGGAAAGTGATATAAAAGCGATAATAATTTGCTTCTGCATCCACTACTGCAGCTTAGCAAGTCAGGGTAAAGGAGAGAAAGAGAAAAAGAGAGAAGTAAGAAAAAGGTTTTGGTATTCGACATTGGCTCGGTAGTGCAGAAAAAAATTAAAATATGCAAACATACACCAAACACACACACACGAGAAAGAGAGAATGTAACAAAATTGAAAGTAATAGCATCCTGTGTGTGTATGTAAAGACTAAGCCAAATGGAACTTTGCAATTGTGGTATGCTAGTGAGGGAAAGGTGAGACCCGGTGAAATGGGTGAGCAGTATTGCAAGAACAAAGCTTACACCAGATTAGATGCCGACAAGTGCCCAGTGCCCTTACTTGCTTGCTCTAGCGGCAACAACATTTAGCTGTTCCTCCGCCGTCTGTTTTGCAAGTCAACCAAGCTACCGTGTGGAAGGAACCGTGTTCAGGTTAATCACGCTAATCTTCAAGTGTGCTAAAGGCTATGCAGTAAAAGCTCAAAACGAGCTACTAAATAAAACTTCTCAACAGATTCAAAACTTTTTATCCTTTCACAAAATTTTGCCTCTAATGCACCACACAGAACACCTCAATTTTTGAGTAGAAGTTTATCTCCAGAGGCAGTATTAAGGAAAAAGAATTAAATCCTCCAAAATGCTCGATTTTACAAAACTAAACTTTTAAGTCCACCTTTGAAAGTAAGCATCTGTTTTATGAAGGGATATACTTAACAAGTAAAATAGACAGTTTGGGAGTTTGTGTGAAAAACCAAATCGTTTGAAAATAACACTACAAACTTAGACAAAATTTCAGTGATATAAAGTTTGGGTGGAAGAAAAAAAGAAGAAAACCACTTGGCAAGTTACTTGAGAGTACTTTTAGTGGCTAACCGCCTCTGGCTCAAATGTAAATTTGTTCACTGGGACCGTGGTGTTTAAATTGAAAAGCGTGCACGCACTCAAGTAGGGTTAGGCTGAGATCTGTGTCAACAGAAGTACCTAATTGGCCCGCGGTACCCCCTCTCTTGTTTGCCGTAACCCTTGCCACGCACGGCTTTGAGGCTAGACTGAGCCACGCAGCACATCGGCGTGTCCAATCGATGAGAGTGTGCAAACAATGCATCCCCAATGCACGGTGGCTGACCCCCAATGTTGGGCTCAACTATTGCTTTACGACACTATTGACACTAGCTGATCGATGCCGCCACCGCTGGATTAGAGTGTTACAAGCTTAATAAGTGTGTTTGTGTGTGCATTGGCACTGGACGACAATCGCTAGCCACGAGAGGGGATACTACGCCGAGACAGTTGCAATTAGAAATCTTGCAGGCTGATTTATGGAACACACACAACGTGGTTCCACAATGATGCCGATGGCAGTTGATTTCCCGCTGCTAAGCAAAGCAGCAAACTGTGTCCAACTGGCAAACAGTGTGGGTCCAATTGACTGTGCAAACATTGGTTGGCTCACTTGCGTGGCTCATCTTACTGCCAAGAGAGTGCTGTCGAAGAGAGAGAGAGAGAGAGAGAGAGAGAGAGAGGCAAAAGGAAGGTGCCAAAATGAAAGTCGACAGTGAGGTGGCAAGCTACTAGTTGATGCAAATGGGATGCGGCCAGGTGTGCCGCCAGGTTGGTACAGCCCGAGGTGGACCCTACTCACTTGACATTGGCTAGGGTTCTAACCAGAGTAGATGACACGCACGCACTATCTGCCAGCACACGCCATCGAATCGATTGCACCCACATCACTGTCCCTATCTCTCTCTTTTTCTTTGCCTCTCAATTAATCGAGTCATTGAAGCGAGAGATTAAAATCAACGCTTTCATGTGTGTGTATGTATGTATATGGCGTTCAACACTCACTCTCTTTTATTATATCATATATTTTATTAAAATCAATTTTTGGCAAGTTTAAAAAGGCAACTTTTGCTTCCATTCTATCAAACGATATTCCTAAATTAACAGTATTGAAGTGAACGTTGCACATACTTGCACACACATACGACAACAAAAACAACAAAATTTATCGCTTTAAATTCCAAAGAAATATATAATTGAAATTTAAGTCCATGATCATGCCATTTTTCTCTCTATTGAAAAAAGGAAACACTAGAACCAAGTGCTAAAATATGATACTGAAAAAAGAAATGGTGAAGAAAAACAAAACAAATGTAACAAAAACCAACTCGAAATTCTGTTTTTTTCCTGAATAGAATTAGACGGAAATTCGATTTGGGTACGACAGGCTGACATGGGAGCACCAAGTGGGCAGTGGGATTAGGTGAGTTGACCAATTTTGGTGCCGGATTAACAAAAAGAAGAAAAGAGATGGCGAGAGTAAAAAAGAGAAAGTGAACCGAAACGCATTGGATGACCGAGTACGGTTGCGGAGTTATGTCATTGACAGGAGCTATGAGTGGAAAGCGATCTCCAAACCAGAATCATAGCACCGGAATAGTAAACCTAGCCAAAGAGAATCGACTAATCTCCATTTAATTAATTCAGACCAAACGAGCCCAGCTAAACGTCTCGATGGATGTTGGTTGAAGGCGGAAGAGCAAATCCCGTGCATCGGCCCCGAGACACCGTGCAACACAGCTGGTTCAATCGAAGACAATTAGGCGGATTTGGCAGTGAGCACGCCAAACGAACCAAAGGATTGCGGGCTGCCACTTTTTATTCGTCGGGGTACAATCCCCAAACCGACAGCCAAAAATTTAAATTGCTCTAAAGATTGATTTAATCTTTTTTTAATTGCAAACTAATTAGTCGACTTTCACTTTAATCAATTCAACCGCATTCAATTTTTAAAATAAAAGTTTCCGAAAAAATCTACATATAAAAAGCATAAAGTCCACATAAAGCAAATTATCTTGGGATTTTAATTTAACTTTTTTAAAGGTTTTATCTAGCTGTGTCATACAGGGTCCAATTACGCAAACTTTATAAATCCCTTCTCAAACAAATTGAATTTAGATTTGAGATATTTGAGACTTAGAGGAAAATTGATATACTGCCATTGTTTGATTTGCCAATTGCCTACTGAGTATCTGTCTGTTTCTCTCACTCTCCCACTTTTATGCTGACACGAAGTCTATTAGTGTGGCATTGAATCTGCAAAGTAAACACTGCGGTAGTCGAAAGGTCAAAATTGTGTCTCGTTATAAAAAACCCAAATCCGACTTAGTCTGTGCACGCGTGTGTGTGTGTCGGTTGAATTGGTGTCGGATGGTGGCTGGGAACAGAGAGAAGACACGTGCTGGGTGTCACTGGCGTGCCGGGGGCACCCCCCTTGCCAGAGTAAGTCGCCGGTCATGGATTGCTGGGGCCACACACGAGTGCCTCCAATGGCTCATTTACATCTTGGTGGTTGCTGGTGCTGGTGGTCTGTCGCCAAAGGCTCACCCCCCTCTCTGTTGGCCCCATGCAACCGATACTGCTCGTGGCAACTGCAGCCTTGGTGGCCAGTCATGTCAGCTCATCGATGACATCGTTGCTCCACTGCCCGCCAAGATGATGACTGGCCTGCCATTGTGATCAACTTTTCTCTCTTGCCAGTGTTATGAATGAAGAATGCTCGACAAGACTGGCGCGGCACAGTGGATGCGCGCACCAGACCTGTCATCGAGATTCTTCACTCAAGGGCAACCATGCTTTCTCTCTCTCTCTCACCCTCTCAAGAGGTAATTGAGATGGCGCGGGGCATTGCTCGTGCCGCCTGGATTTGGTCAGTGTCGGTGAGTGCACGAGTCACTCTCGATTGCCACTGCGGTGCGGTCCCAGCTGCTTCTCAGTCACAAGTTAGTAGGCGCAAACAAGCACAGTCTGGCATTCAAGTCAATTGATGCATGCAAAAACAATTGGCGACAATTTGCTTGCCTGCCTATGACCCTAGTGTCTCGAGAGGTCAACACAAACAAACACTCAACTCAACGCAGAAGCCGCAGGTCAGATTAGTCCGTGCTTAGTGCTTACGCACGCACTTTATGACAGACACACTCACTCACACACACACACATGGAGAGAAAACCCAGACGATTGGGTTTGTGCGTCTCTGCCAAAATCAACTGTGAACAGAGAAAAAGAGAAAAAAGTATACAGCGCCGCCGACTAATCCACAAGTTTGTCCACCCGTCAAAGCAAGGTCATTTCCGTTGCAACTCAGCACCGGTAACATGTATATCTAAATCCTTCCGTAAACAAGACATGGCATAATTTAATTTGTTGCATCAACGTGTCTGAGTTTGCTTTCAAGATTTTTTTCCTAAGAGTCTGATTGAATGACGGCGCGTGTGTGGCAAGCAGATGCTAGAGGCGAGTAACAGGAATCATGGTTAGTTGGCAGTGGTGATTCGTGCGAGCACACGCCGCGCACTCGTGGTCCCAGTGGCCAGCTTGTGGGTGGCATCGAGTGACACACATGTGACACACTCAGCCAGCTTGGTCCGAGTTGTGAGGACGATGTTTCAAGTGAGGATTCAAGTAGGGTTCGGGTGCGGTGACTCACTGCCATCATAATCGATGAGCTTGCAAGCAGTGGCCAGTGGGGACCACTCGGAAAGGGGGCCAGAGATGAGGGAAGAGGGCATTCTACACCGGATGAGATGTTTAACTAAACGATTCCGTTCTCGGCACGTTTGATGAATGGTGGCGCGTAATGGGGTGCGTGCTGCCGACCCGTGCGCGGGCCCGACCGTGATCCAGTAATGTGCACGAGCAAGCAAAGACAGATCGGATGTCGGGTTTGGGGCGTGACGCACATTACAGCCCCTCTCCAAATGGGTCCACGATGACGGACTAGTCCTGCGACAACTGGCACCCACCACTGGTGTCGTTAGCTCGGTGTCGATTGGAGATGGCCCGCCCGAGTGACACATGACACGAGCACGCGACTCAAATTGATCATCCAAACTCAAACATGATGGAGAGAGATGGAGAAGTGCCAGGGGTAAGGTAGCATGGCAACCAAGACTAGAGTGGTGTGGCACGCGTTACTCGTAATTGGCAGATGATTGGGACCAGCTCTGGCAAACAGTACTAGTGAGCCCTCATTGTGGTAACCGTGATTGGAGCACTAGATGACGCGGTGGGCCACAGACACCCCGTTGGTCCCTAGTGCCCGCCAGTGCCCACCAGTGACCACTAGTGCCATTCCAGCTGTTACACACCCAGTGCTAGTGTAACAACTTGAACAATATTGTTAGTGGATGAAATCCCCAATGTACTGTAACGCTACCACGCTAATTAACTTTTTTGTTACTCATTACTTACATTTGTTGTTTGGAATTGGTAAATAGGATATTTTAGTTGTACTTTAAAAATCAATTAGACGTAGCCTAACAAAAAACTACTTTTGTTCACTTGTTCACTTATCCTGTCAAACTAGAGTTATTACAATTTTATAAACTGCTGTGCAAATATTAAAAAATCACCCTTTTTAAGAAGCACAGAGTCGCAAGAAGTTAAGAAAAACAACAGAATCTAAGTCGAAGCTTGCAACAAAAAGCACGTAGGAACATAAGTCAAGAGAAAAAGTAGAAAAAAAGTAAGCACATACTTAAGTCATCTCAGAGCCATAGTGATTGGTTCCATTAATAATGAGACTTTGCGCGAATTGAACGCGCGCACTCGCACATACAAAAATAGGGCGGTTTATTTTATTTTTTTCAAAATTGAAAATATATTTGACACAATTCCGTGACTCACAGAACCTGCTTCTAAGACCAAGCTGACAGACTCTGTTTTTGTGTCTTGTAGCACACGACAAAAAATAATCTACCCAATGCGCGAGACATCCACAGATCTCATTGAGCTTGGAACTTTTTAAGATAGAGAGTGAGAGAAAGAGATCTAACTTGGTTTAGTTTGTCAAATTAGATTTTTAATCAGATTTAGCTGACAGTTGGCGACAATAGCGGCAATTCTGGTTTGCCTCTTTAGTTTTTCTTAACTTAAAACTACCAACTTGCAGCTGTGGATGTGTGTGTGTGTGTGTGTGGAGATTCGGCAGTTCATAATTAATACGAAGATCAATCACAACGATAGCCGTTTCGGCAATAAAAGTGCACATTTCAGCAAAGACCTCGTCTGGCTGGTATTGTTGAGTGTGTAGTGTGTGTGTGTGTGTGTGTGTGTGTGTGTTTGTAGAGGAGGTTAAGAAAATTGGCAAAAGTGGTTAACCTCAGGACAACAGCTGGCATCGCCAACTTGGCTAGTGAGATTAGACTGGCCGGAATTCTAAAGTGACTCGATCTGTGGCGCCACACGGATTGAGTTAGACGCCTTGTTGGTGTCAATGTGAATTAAGCAAGACTGGGTGCGAGGATAGTGAGAGCTCTACGTCCAACCAAAGAGAACCACTAACGAGATTAATCGAGAATGGAGGAAAAAGAGAAAGGGAGTGAGAGGGAGAATAGTAGAAAGGAGAGAGAAAGATGCGGACAGTTCGCGCAATGCTTATATGCCGCTTTGCTCGTAGCACTCATCAATCACTAAATGCGGCTTAATAACAATCGAGTCATTGCGTTAGCCTCTAGTGGAGCAACCACCAGTGGTGGTGGTGGCCAAAGGTGATAATGATGCTTGTGACGGATTACTCATTGAGCACGGAACACACACATTGATCAAGTGAAAAAGAAAGGGAGAAATTAGAAAAGTGTACAGTGTGGATGTAACCACGCCTGGCAGACACGTGGCCTGGGAGCTGTCACGATATCTACATCGACCCTTCTGTCACCGGGTAGCGTGACTGACAAATTATACTTTAGCCACTATCACTTTTTGTCAAGAAAAACCAGCTAAGTTTTACTTTCATGAACGGGAGAGAGAAAAGGGAAAATTATCTCAAGAGTGAAAATTGTGAAACACCAAGTTTGAAAATTGCAATGCATTGAAAGGCCCACCAGACAGACACAGACACACACACATACAGTGCCTACCCAATCAGATCCGGGTGGAGAGTACTCTGTATTCCTTTCTGTGTCTGAGTGATTTTCACGCTCGAGTTAGTTAAATCGCAGATAACTTAATTTGTCAGGCATTGGTTTTGATAGCTCACAAGAGCGTTGCCCGTTGGCGATCTTTTGGAAACTTTTATCCGAGCTGTGCAGAGCACGTGAGTCAACACCGCTCGGCACCCGTTGTGAGACTTGGTGGGCAGACGGTGTGCAACCAGCCATCGGCTCGGAACGGCCACCCGACCAAGTGTGGCATCGCTGGCCAATTCCCAGTCGACTTTGCCAGTTAGTTCGCACTTGCTCACACCCTCACACTCTCACTTTACTGTTTACATACAGTGGAGATATTAAAAACATTTAAATTCAATTACAATCGACACTCTCTTGCAACGGCACGAGCCAGTTCACCATAGAGTCTTGCACTATCATCAATCGCCAGTATCGACGACGGCTCGGCCCAATTCCCACCAGGACAATTTGGCTAAAAAAGGCTTCGATTGATACCGTCACCCAGCATACCCAGTAGTACCACTACCGCTACGGGCACGCACCGATTGACACACACTCACAACAGACACGTTTTCACGCTTCACTTCTTTGTTCCATAAACCGTTCACACATTTGAGAATCAAGATTACACCCAAAAAATCACAGAAAGCACGATTAAATAAGAAAAGAGTTAACATTTGACAAGCGTCAAGTGATTGTTGAAAGCTAAATAAAACATCACCAAGTGGGTAGAATCGGGAATAGAATGAATGTCAAGATAGTAGAGATGTTGCAACTGTAAATTTATGTGTGAGACAGTGATAAAGTGCCTAGATTGGTAACTCTAATGTTTTCACGCTTTGATCTTATGAGACGATTGTCACCGAGCGTCTATCTATGACAAATAATATATAAAGTAAGGTAAAAACCTAGGGCGGTGGTTGTTGCGAGAGTGAGTCCAGGTGAGGCCAGTACTAGGCGGGACACCTAGTGTCGATGAGTGATAGTCTACGCATCAGGAGCACTGTACCCCTCTCGCACCGGACGAAACATTATCTTATCGCTATGCATAAATTTAAAACCTCGTGTGTGTTCAAATCAGAGAAAGAGAGAGAGAGAGAGAGAGAGAGAGTCTAGTTGCGTTTATCGACTGTCATCTTTGCCTGCTTGCATGACAAATGGACGGGTTTGATCACTACTTCACAGCCTCAACTACACCAGTCAAAGGTCATCACATTAGCAGTGAGTGAGTGTGTGTGTTCATTGCGCGCGACATCGAATGCTGAGCATCGAGGTGGTAGATAGATAGCCACTTGTTGGGCACGTCGAATGTCAGTGTGTGGTGTGTTTCGCAAGCGCAGTAGCCAAGCCACCAGAAGCGGCACTAGGTGGGCGCGTGCCCAGGCCACTGGCCACTGCACAATGAGGCCAGGTAGCGCAGAAGGGGACACAACCACCATACATGGGCATCGATACCTCTCACATGGGTTCGGCACACCGGTCGCACTCACTTGCACCAAATGCTCAATGTGGACGTGCTTCATTACCATCATCCTCACTCGCCTCTTACGCACATTGCCCACAAGTACGAGCGACATTTGTTATTCGACATCTTCAATCTTAAAAAACCACTAAAATTTATTTTTGTTTAACCCCGAAAAAAATATATATTGAATTTTAGAACGTAAATCAAAACGCATATCAGTTTGAATCTATTTTACTTGTCTGGCGTGTGTTTATGTTGCTCGGTGGAGAACGGTCTAAAAATGCAAATAAATATAGCTGGCACTTAAAAACGCAAACGGTGGCTAGGGTTAGGGGTGCGGAGGGCTAGTGGAAGGAGGCCAAACGTAGAGCGACACTAAATCCCCACACCACCGAGCTGTCATTTGAGATGAGCCGTGTTAATCAAAATCTTCCATCAGTCCACTTTTATGTTGTTTTATTACACTCACACATCCACATTCGAATGCATACGTGTGTGTGTATTGGGAATTTTAAAAAGGCTCATGTTTGAGCTAGAGGTTAGGTAATGGATCTGTGGTGCCCGGCTCGGGCAGAACGAGATTAATCTCACTCGATCTTGTGTGTGTATGTGTAGTGGTGCGAGGGCACATCATGGACAAATGTATCTATGTATGTATGGTGTGAGTGGGGAGAAAAGCCAAGCCTAGTATGAACGTGCAGTAGATATCGGCGCCAAATGGCATCGTCGCGCGAGTGTGTCTATGTGTGTGTGATTCATATTCAATAATAGCGTACATCACTCGACTCGTCAATGTGAGCACGCATGGACTATGGGCAAGACATATGGCGATACTAGATTGACGGGAGAGAGAGAGAGAGCCATGGCTAACACTCCTAGTTTCGGTTTTATGACCATCTCGCTGATACCGGTAAAAAGTGAGGGAATAATAAACTCGCGAAAGAGAGATAACGTGCTACAACACGACTCGGGTCAGAGGTCAAGCAAACAGACTGAGAAAAATATGACATTAAGAGAAACTAGAATGTAAGGAAGCAAGACAAACGATCACCTGTGTCACAGCAATTTATTGAAAGAGAGGAGGGCACACATGACACCGATTCCGGACTACGTTTGTGCAACAAGCCATATACACATTGGCATCTTCACTATTAGCATCTTTACTCAAAAATGGCACCCACCGTGTGGCCAATAGCAATTGATGTCACCCTCCACCCCTCGTCAAACACATAAAATTCTTGAAATTGCCATTGACAATGTCATTTGCACCACCATCGCCATCACGGCGGCTGTAGTGTGTGAATGGCGGAATGGGACACAGGGTGACGTTATGACATTGACGCAAATGATGCCCACTGGCCAGCCGTTATGTATCCAAAAAGCCGACCAGTGGGTGAAAGAGAGTATGTGTGTATGTAAGAGACCCAAACATCGAAGCGCGAAAGATGAACTCTATTATTAATATTAATGGCCAAGCATGCGCTGCGGTGGTGCGGCAACACCATCCAAACCAGGGGTGGCTGCTTGGCACGCTTCCTATTGCCTTCTTGTGGTTATTATCATTTTAATTGAAAACACACACATACATTCAGACGGACGCATAGACGAATACAAGATAGAGATTTAGAGGGGAAAGGAATAAGAAAAGGAGAGAGTATAAGATTGGCACCAAGAATAAACTAAGAAGAAGAAGAAAGAGAAATGGTTAACTCCAAATAACAACACACAAAATAGAAGTTGGTGTGCAATGGCTCAACGTGACAGGACAGGCGTCAGGGCATTACCAAGAGGAGGTACGTGATGCCGCTCAAACTACGATAATCCACGTGCCAGAGGCTCACCATCACCATCACTGGCCTAGCCCACATGCCACACCAGTCATCACTTCTACACACTTTTCTCCTTTCCGTCTCACATTTCAAACAAACTTAGCAACTTTTGAAAAATTAAATTACCAATTTCAACTTACCTTAAAGTGCCACTCTATCCGATTTATTTTTTTCAATTTGGAATATGATATAAGTAAACTTGTAATAATAATAATAAAAAAAGAAATGAATACAGGTAAGCTCAAATATACACATTTTGTGATATCAACAATGCTGGTAAGGTGATACGCAATAAGGTTTTACTTCAATTAAAGTAGATATAACCTTATTTGGTTAATAATAAGTTGTGTATATCAAGAAAAAAGAAAGCATATCAAGCTTTAATGCCCAATCCGGTGCCTACTTAACCAAATCGATGCATGTATCTTTCTATCACCTGGGCGCTTAAGTCACTGAAGTCAATTAGTATTGAAGGTTAATTAATTATGATGGATGAGAACGAGAGAGAGAGAGAGAGAGAGAGAGAGAGAAACTGACACCCGTGCGTGAAGGAGCAGTCTCGAAAAGAAGATAAGATCGTCATGGTCGGGAAGGCCTACTGTGAGGCCGAGTCATAGGGTCGACTGACCATCAAGCGGGTGCCACCGAGTGACACCGAGCTATCGAAATGACGAATGACTAGGTGGCACCGCGGCGACGAGTCTCGCAGACGAAACCACCATCACTTGGTCAGCTGGCCACAGGCCATTCGGGTCTCGGATAGAAATTAATTTATTATTAGCCATACATACTAATGGCAAGTGACAGTTGTCAGTGGCGATTGGGCAGTGATTTAGACGAATTTCCTAAAACTATACCATCGGATAGAACTGCTGAAACTGCCGGGCCTAGGAATCGACTCGGGTAGCAAACATCAGGGCGCCATTTGGCAAAAAAACGAAAGAGTAAGACGAATTAAAAATTCCACCCAAATTAAGTTACAAGACACGAATCAAGATTGTGGGACAACTACAAAAGGGGAAGTGGAGAAAGTGTGGCGCGCCAAGAATTTGAAGACAGATTAGACACGGTCGGGTGGAATGAGAGCAGCATCAACACCAGACTGGCCAGTGAAGCATAAAAAGGTTTGCCTCGCCTCCGTGTTTACACACACAGATACACTAAGAAGTGGGAGAATCGGGATCTGGATAACACTCTCACTTACAACAGTGAGGAGAGAGCAAAAGACTTAATTTGAAGTGAGCGATTGCTACCGACTGGCAGTAGTAGGTCGATCTACTTCTAATTGGTGTTGCGTGATCCAGTGGTCCAAGTGGAACGCAGTGAATCTCTGTCACCGAGTGGACACTCTCTTGTTGACACTTTCACTTCACTGATCATTGACAATACATCACGGTCCATAGAGCGTCACAATTATTGACGACATCTACAATACCAATCCAACATTTTTATTTTGGCCAAAATCTCTACTGTAAATTGACATAAGACATGAATAAATCTAAAATCTCATATAAAATTTTTGCATTGGATTGATCAAAGTACAATTGCTTCAGGCGGTGCACGACATAATTTGCAGTGCCTCATTAGAATTGGCTCAATCGGAGACTCAATTAGATAGTTTTAGAGAACTAACAACACGAAGTGTTATCTTAAATATACTCGTAACGATGATGCTTCGTGTCATGTCTAGTTTTAATTTTTTTCTTTACTTGCTCGCCTCACTAATCACCTTAAACCATTAAGCATTAAGAAAAATTAAGATTTGGGCTTGATAGTAAATGGCATAAAAGTCATAAGTCGCACCTTGAAAATCATGGTACCGTGCATGCATTTTGTAGTGGTTATCACTATTATGTTTATGTAGATGATGATAAACTAACAAGAATCTACATTAATAAACTGGCTTAATTTGCTAAGTTCGGCGACCGGAATGTGTGGTGGTGGTTTTGGTGGTGGTGATTTTCCCCTTGATTTAGGGATGAAATGAACCATAGACAGGGAGAGATCGAGTTAACTGTATCAAGTCGGCACAGGCGTCACCAAAGCGGCATTGCATCTCAATATGATGACATTTAGCCCACTCGATTTGAGCGATGATGCGCCGCATCAAAGTCATCGTAAATTCATCAACCTCGCGCCCCATCTCAACTTCTATTGGCTTCTTCACTGTCTCTCTTTCTCTCCCTCTCTTTCTCGCTCGAGTGGCTCATCTCGTCTTGGTTGATGTCAAATAAATCAGTCTCTGGCGGTGACACCATTGTGGTTCTCGCCCGACCACAGAGCTACCTCGTAAATCTGCTTGATCCTTTGGCTTTTTCACTTTGGAATCATTCGATTCTGGCAAGGAGAGCGAGTTGCAAACGCACAAACATAGATCACAAGAGTGAGACACGCTCTACCAACGCCATTGGAATGTCACCGAATTGGTCCTGACGTCCTTGTGTCATTTCCATAAATTATCCCGCACATAAGTTCAACTGGCCAGAATCTTTATTAACTCTCAAAGCATTTTCTGTTTGGTGTTTATATAATTCTATTTAGGAAAGTCAAATTTAGAAGAAAAAGCTATTTCATCATTGACAAAAACGTGGGTGAGATAAAATAGAGCTGACAATGTGTGTGGATCAAATTGTCACTTGTTGAAGTAGCAAATGTGCTGACAGTGATGACGGTGACCAGTGTGCGTGGTCATGTGGCGTAGGCGTGAATTTGAACAGTGGTGCATTTGGGCGCGTACGCTCAACACCCAAGAACCATATCGGTTTCGCATCTCAACTTTCTCCCGTTTGATGATTGGTGCCAAATAGATCAGAATTGAAAACGAGATCAAAAGCATTTGGTGGGTTTGTGTGTGTGTGAGAACGCCGCCATCATCACCGTTATCATCAAGCAAAGTTCATCAACAGTTCGTTCGCATCTGCGGGCAAATAAAAGCTATTTAAATTGGTCCATCCTCGCTTTGAACCTCTCTCACTATGACGAGCTCGTGTGTACGCGCGCGCGAGCTTAACAAAATTATGAACTCATAAACATTGTTGAAGGGGGGTATGATGGCACTGAGAGCCCTTATCGAATTTATGGCTGTCATTGGACGTGTCAGATGCTGCACCTCTAACTGCTGCCCACATCGGCAAGGCAAGTGGAGTGTCGCGGCAGTGCCACCAAACGACCCGATGTGGATGGCTTGTCCGGCGACATCGAGCCAACCAAGCTGGGCGCGCGCGTTCGATGATCGCTTGCCGCGGGTCGCTATCTAAATTGACAAATTCAATTTCTGCCCGGTGAGCGCAAGCCTAACCAATGTGCACAGTGGCCGTTGCCAGATTCGCTGGGCGATAACATCCATCACCCAGAGGACACAGATGCTGGCCAGCACGGGCTCGTACTCCTACCCTCCTCTCTACCGACCATCACTAGCCGTCAGTTGGGGCGATAACGCGTGCCGCGCGCGCCGAAGCCATCACCATCACGCCATTCCGAGGATATCATCGCACAAATGGCACCACTGGGCCAGCTTGGATCGATGCTACCGAGACAGATGGCAACAATTATGCTACCGACATGCTGACTTTTACTTGGCTGTCCCATGCACACTCACAGACAGACACTTCATTACTCATCCGGTTTAGCTTATATTCAAAACAAATCTGGCCGGGGTGCTGACATATGTTTGCAATAACCTTCATGTTATTATGAATATCCATATATATTGAAGATACAATCTCAAAACAACGAAAAATGATCAATTTGTGAAGCATTAATTTTAAAAAAAGAAAAATTCCTTAAGACTAGACACGCTTTTCCGCGTTTATTAAAGAGTGAATAATATGACAAGTACCTGTCAAAAAACTCTCTGCTTGACACAAGCCGCTAGTCTTTTCAAACGCTTTACATGACCCTTCTGTGTAGCGGGGCTGATATAAATCAGTCTCCTAATGTAAGATGACAGCTCGCGAGAGTGAGGTAAAAAAGAAATAAGGAGAGAGAGAGAGAGAGAGACGTCTGACCTAGTGGATGATACTTGTCACTTGTTGGAAGTGTGCACAGCGGTCCACGGTTCCCAGTGAATCGCGTCCAATCGGTGGTGAGCCGTGTGAGTGATGTTGGTGTGGTGCCACACGCAGTGACAGATGCGACGTGGTGATCAGCCAGTGGTGGTCTAGGCCGGGCAATAGTGCAATTGTGCTCGCGCCCGACGACGCCACCGGCGCCACAAGTGGGTTGTGGCAGAGATAAGCGGCTTGCGAGAACGGCCTCGTTAGCACCTCGACCACCGCGGTGGTGTGCTGGTAACAATAGAACAACCCGGTGGCCATGCCCGCTACATCCGATCGACCGTCCCGACCACGTTGCTTCATTCATTTTAATTGCTCTCGTCGCGCCATCACTATCGTGCTCCTGATCGTAACATGAGCATGACCCCTCAAGCACCGAGCTTGTTTTTTACGCACCGATCGCCTTTTGGATTCCACTTTTGCTCGTTGGGATTAATTAAAATAAAATTAAACATGCCATCGAAAATTGATCGCATTGAAAGTGCTTTTCGGCCGGGGTGATGGCGATTTGTCGTTGGCCACTGCTGGCCACACCAGCCGTGGCGCACCGCATTGTCTCACAGTGGAGTGAAGTGGCAAGGCCATCCGCGGTGCACATCGATCCCATCGATCGCCACATTAGAGAAGCTAGAGCATGAGCATCGATCAGCAAGATCTTTGCTTAAGCTTGACCAAAGCGTGTCTGTGCAACCAGACACGATAGCATGATAATCGGACAAAAAATCATTACAGTTCACTGTGAGACTCGTGCAGAACCAGACATCTAGTCACTGAGCCGCAAACCAGACTCGAGACTGGCCAATGAAGGCAATTGAGAAACAAAAAGTTTTGCAGAACTGTCCGATGTCAACCGCCCGTCGACCAAGCGGTGAGTCTAAAATAAGTCTAATGGTGAAATGCTTTAAGCATTGAAAAGTGGTTGTCAGCCACTGCAAGCGAATCATTAAAAGTGATCAGTAGCGCAAAGTGGCAGATCAGTGCGTGTCGCGACTCTCGAGCCACGAGTAATGGGTTCGGCAGAGCGCGGCATGCCAATTGCTGGTGCCCGATACAATCTAGTGTGTGTTGTTTAATTGCAATGGCATTAAAACGTATAAAGATCGTATTGGAGATGGTGGGTAATTGCCTTTGACTTTGCTTTTGACGACCCCATCAAATGCACCAAAATCACACGTGATCCGCACATACCCAGAAAAGAGTGATGTGCGGTAAACTCTCTAATGCTCCCCACACACACAATCCGCTTGACAATTGCTTGTCTAGTGCCGTCGATAATCCGATGACTAGATTAACACCCACCTGGTGCAGTGTATTAAACGTAATACACCGAACCCAACAAACAGAGGAAGTGAGTATGACAAACAGTAGCAATCAGAAATCATACTCAATGCATGATAGCAATGATGGAGACTGGAGTAAAGCAGTTACAAATTGGGTCACTATGTTCAATCCCTTGTTCATGTTACCCTGCTGCTGTAAACTGTTCGATCATGCAAATATCACAAAAAGACTCACACATCGACCGAGAGTGAGTGGAGCTAAGCAATCGGCTGACAGATCAATCAACAGTATAGTGGCGTTGGTCAGCTTCAACACTCGATTGGCTCGTTATCCAATGCAAACAAGTCGAGACTCGGACACGACTGATTTGCCAACGGGAAAGGTAAACCGCCGGATTGAACTCCACTCACTCACTACCGATGCGATCAGATGCAAGTGAAGTTCATCTCATCGATGGTAGCCAGTGGAGTGCAAGTTGAGTGATGCGGGAAAGCAGTGCCCCTCTTCTAATCGGATTAGGTTATGCAGTGAAGAAAACATCGACATCGACACTGAGACTGAGACTGAGACTGACACTGTCCAGTTAGGACTGACCGCTTGCTCAGTGTGCTCTATGCACACAAGCACTGCCGCGATAATTTGCCTACTTGCTAATATGTGTGGGTGAGTGGTGGCTAAAGCTGAGGCCATCGATGCCCACCATGCATCCGATATCCGCGATGCGGACAGTATAAATCACACAGCCGGCCAGATATGAAGCCGGTAAACTACGTCCGGGGGCGCAAAGACCGATGAGCATGCTAAGATTAACCCCAACCAAACCACATAGTGTGAGAGAGAAAGTTATCAAAACTTTGTGGTTTTTAACGATAAATTTTTTGGTTTTTAAATATAAAAAATCAAATGTCTAATCATGAAGTACCAAACAAGTAATTTATTGTTGGGAGTAACCCAAAAGCGTAGGAACTTTAGCATTTTAATAGCCTGTTTGGCATTCCAATTAGTAGCGAAACAAAAATTAAAAAACAATTATGCAACCATAGGAGAAGGATAATGTGTCTGGTGCCGACCAGTGGCCACTGTGTGGTCAGTGATCAAAACCACCTAAAGCACAGGTGAACAATTAGCCCCACTGTGCGTGCCAGTACAATCTGCCTCCCATGTGTGCACGGAATTAAAAATTTGAATAGCTCAGGGAGATTCCTAGTATAGCGCAATTAGGAGCGACGCGACACTGAAAGCGAGACGAGTGGGAACGTTCTTCTCGTTTTACGAGCTCACCTAGCGCGGCCCAGTGTGGAGAGGCTGATTGAAAGTGACGAATTGCTTTTAAACAGAATTTAATGACCGACAGGTGGAAAGTGGCGACGCTGGCTTGAGCTGCATTGGTGGTCATTGCGAGCAGCCACTTACCACCTCGTCTACTGTGGGAATTGAGCCTAGAGATCGGTGTTGAGCGATCACTAAAAACAAACAAATTTGCATAGACCAGATGCTATGGCGGTGCTAATTGCATCTAGTCACTGCCAAGTGAGTGATGAAACGCGACGAAGAGGGTCGTCTCACGCGAGACACTCTGCTACCAGTTGCTGAACAAGCCAAGTGCGCAGCCTAAGCCAATTGATGGTCTTGAGAATGTTTAGATTCATGGTCCATTAGCCGCTAACAAGCGTGTCTGCACAAATAAGGCAACGTGAGCACCTAGGGCCCGGTTTGGGTCTGGTTGCCACAAGAGATCCATGTTCACTGGGCCACGCATCGACGAGCAGATTGTTTCCACCCCAACAGTAGTACAAATTCCAAAGATGAGGCCAAAAAGAACAAGCTAACAGTGGGCCCTAAGCCACTACTAGTGTTGAGATAATTTAAGGTGCGGACCCGTGTCATAGTCTGTCAAGTCGAGTCACGGTGGATAAAAGAGACTCCAACTGGTAGTGGCTATTGTGACATACTGATTCACACTTGAACTGTCACATTCAAAACTCGGACACAGAACGAGCAGAGACAATCTGAGCGCCCCAGTCTAGTCGGTATGCCACGATAACATCGCACCATTGGCTGCCCATTTGATTAAAGCAATCGCCTCGCTAGGCACTATAGGCCCGCTTAGTTCCATTGTCACTGACGCGGACCATTGTCGCTAATATGCGCGATTACGGCACACAAAAGATGGGGTGAAGAGAAAGCGAGTGTAAAGCCATGAGGCCACGCGAGGTGAAAAAAGGAACTAGCGCGCCAGCCACCCTTAAAAGCATTTACCTTTGTGCCGACTCGGGCCCGGTAGGCAAAGGAAACGATTGAGAGTGAGACCACTGACTGCGCCAACTGCCACTGTCCTCCATTAAGGGCAATCATCGGGCTATAATGAGAGACCCACTGACACATGTCGATATGGCTTGCCTCGCCACACAATGCGTCTTTCGCGCACCAACGCTACTCTAGCGAACAATCGTTCCCAGAACTGGTGACAACGAAGAAAAAGACTCGTAAAACACACCGCGCTCAAATGTGGGAATTTTGACGTGCTCTAAGTGCCGTTCGCGAGAGTTCCAGTCAGATTTGCACTGACCCACTGGTCACTGTCGCTTCTTCACTTCACCCGACAATAGGTTAGGGTAGAAAACCCGCTGTGACAGTAGGGTCACTTCTAGACTTGATAAGAATAAAAGCTGGGCACGGCATCGATACTAGCAGACTTTTCTACCGTTGCACTTGATGGCTCAAGCAGAGCCGTAAAACCATAAACGCCTGCCTATTGCACTCGATGGGTTCATGACGCAACTCTGACATAAAACTTAAGTGACCAAGTGTGGACATAATACACTAGTCATAACAGACTGTTGGGGCGTGCAGCGAGCAATACGGGCATTTGAGATGCCAATTACGTTAAGTAAACGCGTGGTGTAAAACTCAAGAACCGTCTAGGACCAAAGAGGGTCGTGAACGCGGGGACGCGGCAAGTGGCACAATGGGCAACTAGGTCGGCGACGCGCGGCAAGGCAAGCTGACGCGCCCAGCTATTTGACTACGCTCGACGCCACTCAAAGGTCAGAGCCCAAATCGGATTATCACTGGCCGTCATCAGTGACCGCCGCGCGCGCAAAGGCGATTATGCACAAGTCGTAAGTGAACCAAGAGAGACTTCTTAAGAAGTTATCCAAGACCGCGAGCCAAAGTAAACAGTGCAGTAGCCCGACAATAAAGCCACTTGAAATGCTCCATAGCATTTGGTGCCTACTGTGCCACTGCGGATCAGTTATTGATAGTTTATACGGTACCAAAGTTTTGGTCAGCTTCACATTTCAAGTGGAATGTTTGGCCTGCTCAGGCCTTTAACGCCGCAACAAAAGCATTACTTACCAAACTGAAAATATCCTTGTGGCCAGACCACTAGAACGTTGTTTTTGATAATGGACCAAGTTGACCCAAAGTTCAGAGTGATGTGAAAATCAAATTCAAGCTGACACTTGTTACACGAAAACCACCACAGAGTGGCACGTCATTGGATGAAGAACCCAGTTGATCCAACGATGACCCAAAGTTCAGAATGATGAGCAAGTCAAATTTAAGATGACACTTGTGGCACGAAAGCCACCACAAAGTGGCACGTCACTGGAGTGGTAGTCACAAAGTCAGTTGGTTTGGTTTGGTGTGATGATCACAATGTTGGTGATGATGATGAAGAAACCACATAACAAGTTGAAGGAAAAAATTCAGAGTCAAGTGATGCTTGGATAAGGTGATGCGCCAGTGTGTTGTCTGTTGCGCGATGGCCACATGTGCGGATGGTGGAAACGCTTGCAAACTCGAATAGAGACTGACGCACGTCTGCACAGACTGAGCGGCTGAACACGACTGACTCACTCTTCTTTCTCGCTCACTCACTCTCTACTCGACTCGACTCGACTCTCACCCGGCTGCCTGTGAGACGGGTAGACTGGAGGCGAGCTGGGTAGAGAGTGAGTCAGTGAGAGAGAGAGAGAGAGAGAGAGAGAGAGAGAGAGAGAGAGAGAGAGGAGCAGAACTCACACTCGACACCCACTGGTCGGACCAAAGAACAAGTCCGTGAATACCACGCACACTCCTCACACCACACACTCAACCAGTGATTCTCGCGGTACTTCATGCTTGTCATTGTCCACACACAATCACATCAATTCTACCCCTCTTTTTTATATGTCCCAACTCGACTCAACTCTACTCCTACCAACCCTTTTTTCGCAATCCCACACCTTTTTCACCTTTTGAACAAGAATGAGAGAGGTTAAAAGAAATAAAGTAGAAGGTAGAAGGATATAATTTAACCTCAACCACAACTCTCTTTATCACTATAGTTAAATTTATGACTGACTATTAAAATTGATTTAATTTTGAAAAAAAATAAAAACTTTTGTATATAAATGATTAAACAGTACTTTATTATCTAAAAACTTAATGACGAATACACATTTTTATTAATTGACATCAAACTAAACGAATTAATTATAAAATTATTTCAAATTAAAAAAATATTGAACTGTATAAATATTTTTTTCTAAATCCTAAAGTAGTAACTAAATTAACCTTTAAATAATTAATAAAATTTTTATTTTATTTAATAATTTTAAAAACGGGAAAATTCTAAATTCAAAACGATTTTTAGTGAGAGAACTTGAGAGAAATGAGTGTAAATATTAAAGCATAAATAAGTTTTATTTTTCTGAGTAAAAATCATAAAAGTGTAGAACTAAATAAATGCGATAAGGGTACAATATATAAATAAATGCATTCATTGAATTTGGTATTGATTGTACGGCTTCGCAATCAAGCTAGATAAACACAGACAACTTGTATGGCATTTACTATCCAGAGCGAAATGAATGAAAAAGAAAATAAGGAAAAAGTGAACACAAAAGTGAGTTCATGTATTCTCAATGCAGTGGTCATTGGAAAAGCACACAAATACACACAAACACACACTAACATCTGGACGTAATAAGTAATTTAAATGGAAAAAAGTTCTCGAGACTTTCAATTTCTAAATTTAGAGCAGTTCAAGTTGTCGTGTTGTTATTGATATAGATGGCATCCTAATAGTTTTCACATTTTCTCGGGCCTTCGATGGGTTTTGGTGCTGTTTTTGGTGATAATGAGAAAAACATTCACGTTCTCAAAATAGCATTTACATAAATTCATACACACACGCAAACAACTTTTCAAACACAAAAAATGGTGTTGCTTTACAAACGACTAGAATTTTTTGAAAAGCAACTTCAAAGTTGGGTAGATCAATTAGAATGTGCACCAGTTTGATTTGAGTTTTTATTTATAGAAAAAGGTGGAAGTGAGGGAAGAAGACATTTGAGCCGTATTTTCAAATCATCATCATCAAATCATAAATCATTGAAGTTTGGCTATAAACACACTGGTTAATGTAAGTGTATGTGTAAGAGAAAGAAATTTTAAACTTTATTATATTACTTAGCGAGTGTATATACGTTCACCGCGGAAAATGTGTTTGACGTTTGACG
>DVQH01000524.1:0-22425 GCA_018231625.1 Papilio phestus
TTAGCGATATAAGGCTTATCTTTTACTGATAATCTTTAGGATCGAAAGGGTTAAAGGTTTATTTAAAATTTTAAGTCTACTAAAATTTAAAGCTTTAAAGTCGAGTAAATTGAATTAAGTGAATATATAATTATAATGCAAGGTGGGGGAAATGGCATGAGTTAGCAATTGAGCAATCAGGTTAATCTGGTAGTGGTGAGTGCACACGGTAGCGAGCGGAGTGAAACGGCATCGACTGGGCGCGCACCACTGGCCGAGATGGCGACAAGGAGCACCATCACTATCCCAATGATGATGATGATCATCGGGTCGGTTGAGCTGTGCCGGCTTGCTGTGCTCAGCGTCAAAACAATCAACCAAAAATGAAAGACAGTGTGAGCGGGCAAGCGAGCCGGTACAAGAAGTTGGCCAAGAAAAGTTTTGCCTGTCTCTTCCTTCTTGCCTTTATCGCATATTATGCGCGATGGTAGATGGGACAAGTCGGTGGGTCGGGTGGATGAGTGTATGTGTGTGTGTGTGTTTGTGTCGGTGGCTGGAGACAAGTGTGTTCGGGTCGAGGTTCTACTCACTGTCCTCAGCCAGCGGAAGCGTTTCATTACCAGAACACGGAAGACAAGTCTCTCTGAGTACGTGCCTTGTCAGGCTGGTTGAGCGTCTAATTCTGTTAAGATGTGCTGGCTCATACCCAATGGTGTTTTTTGCATGGGACAAAAAGACCTAGTTTTGCGTAGATCGAGACACATCGCATCGCGTTGCATGGTAACCAGGGCAAATTATTCACCGAGGGCTGTCTGTCCGTCCGTTTGCTTCCATCGGTCTGTGTTGGCCAGTCAGTCAAGATGATTAATGTACGAGGCCCAGTGTTGCTGCCGAGCCGATGGTTGGCGCGCACCAGACCGAGAGGCAAAAAGGAGAGAAAACAAATTTAAAATTCGAGCTGACAGAAGCTCGATTCCGAATCGACGAATGCCAGTCTGTGGGTCGAATTAGGAATTCAGAACACATGCCGAGTGCGAAGCGAATCAGTCTCAAGTCTCTCTCTTTCTTTCTTACTCACACCCTCGTTGGCTAGGTCCACTCGACAATGCGAACGCTTCTCGAAATGCAAATCCAATTACCGGTTCGCGCTAAGAGGACAGGTACCACCTCTGGCATTGAACCACTAGGATAATCCAAACAGACAGGCTTTTTGCACCGCGCACTTACCGGCGGAAGTAGATATCAACAGCGTAAAAGTAAAATAAATAGACATTGAGTGCTAATACCGCGAGCTATGATTGGACAGCATTGGTACTATCGATGCCAGGAAACACCAATTGGCTCGGGAAGATCAATTTTTCATCTGTTTTATTTCATTTATTATTACCATCACTTGCAAGTTGGCCACACAGGGCAACACTGCTTTGAGTGTGCAAACGATCGGTGCCAGCAAGGGGCTGGTTCTAGTGGGCTAATTGAAACGACGCCTTCCAGATGCCACGCCAAGTGCATTCTCGAAGTACAAATTAGACGTAAATGCGAGCAGAACGCGCTCCATACCAGATAATAGCATTAGGCATGGGAGGCAAGAACCACTAGTAGTAGTAGTAGCAGTGCACAACAATTATCAATCTGCTCAGATCACTGCACTTCCCTGCATACAGATGACAGTGGGTGCCAACCTCGACAATTTAGTTTAGTATTCTAACATTTTAAGCTTGCATTTTTTCAAATAAGCAGTTGGTCAGTTAAATCTATTAATTTGGGTGATTACCTTTTTACAACCCATGCCAATCACAGTATGCGCTTGTTACTTGGATGCTTCAAAGTGAATTGCTGTGTGTTATGATAGTGCAGTGCAATAGCGTCCACTGGGAAACAAGTACTGACCAGATAGGCAACGTCTAGATTTCTCGGACCGCGTGTCTTGTTTGGACGAGTGATCAAAGCTGGACGTCAGCTGGCATCGCATCGATGGGCCGCATGTTCCCAACTATCCAAACAATAGTACCGTGATTGCACCTGATGGCAGCAAGCAATGCTTGATTTCTGACATTTTGCTTCGAGGATGCGCAATCAATAATGAAAATAGATAGGGTGAGATGAGACCACTATGACCAGGACTTGGTTGGTCCCGGGAAAGGATTGGTCGGTAGCGAGCACGCGGCACCGGGAGGTGTCGGTGACACGTCGTTTATAATCGATATAAATTATTATTATTGACGCCGTTAACGGGAGCCAACACACAGCTTGGCACTCACCGAGCCTAGGAACGCGAATCCGCATACCAGAGACCGGCTTGCCAGGGCCATAAATTTACGAGGAAGCGCGCGTGATGACTCTCTCTCTCTCTTTCTCTCTCTCTTTCTCTCTCTCTCTCCTCTCTCTCTCTCTCTCTCTCTTTATTATAACTCGGAATTTGTGCAGCACTACTTTCGATTAGTTGCGAAAAGTGCCACAAAGCAGACTTAGGTGCGAGCAACCATTCTCAATACATTTTCACGACTTCAAGACAAGATTCAAAGTATCGACTCAATCAAGTGGCACTGATTACCCCCAGTTACTCAAGCTCTAATACACAGGCGGGACCTGTCGACCAGGCAGTTTAAAATTAAATCTTACAATATGACAGCATTATTTGAATGACCTAATAATTATATAGTAAAGCAGCAGAATCAATTGTTCAGAATCACGCAATTCAAAATTATTAAGCATAAACACATAAATTTGAATTTGGGCATTAATTAGTTTTACCATTCAATTCTTTTTCTATTTATTTTCTCAAGATGCATTCACAATAGTTTAGTTCTGCGTTAACTAGTCTCTGATGTATGATAGTCCGTGTTTGGAGAGAATGAAAAAGATAAAGAAAGTGCAAGAGGCATTTACAGAAAGACAAACAAAAATGTTCGTCTACTGCTTGCTGCTGCTTGCGCTGCTAATAAGATGGAATTTGCATGCTCAGTTTGCTAGAGATTCACAAGTAACGTGAAGCTGCACTAAGGATGTTATTAATTGCAGTGCGAGAAAAAGAGAGAGAGAGAGAGAAAGAGAGCTGCAACATCTTGGAGCATCGAGCCGATTGTGCTTGGCATCGAAGAGTTGGCCAATTTTAATTTTGAAAAATTCCAGCAACATAGGAGAACGTGGTCTAGGTGGTACTTAGCACACTGGGCCACTCCCCACGCACAAGCCTAGCCGTTTGGGCAAATCGAATTAAATTGGAGCAATGGCGATGGCGCGCGCCGGGCGCCATTATTAATTTAATTTCCGCTAAAAGACGCGTCAGGGATGGATCGCGAGCAGTGTCGCGGCAGCTCGCTCTGGCGAGTAAGTTTGGCCGAGTGGCAACTAAATTAAAAGTCAAATCGTTTAACCTGGTCGGTTGTCGGCCGCGTCGATGCGGTCCACTGACTGTTCAGGTGGCGAGCCAGTGAAAGTAGTACCCGTGTGTGCTCACTGCAGTGCCATCGGAAATTGTCTTTCTCTCAGCTTCACTGCCCGGATATAGCGGTGATATGCATGCGGACAGTAAAGCTCACAGGCCACTGGGGACTCCAATTTAAATTGAACCTAACTCGTGCGCTCCACTTAGTGATACTTTTGGTGGTGAGCTTACGATGGCCATGACCATAATCCGCGTCAATGCCTATGTACCGTCGTCGGAATGCTTAAACAGGCTCTACCACGCCACACCAAGAAGGTAATAACTGAGAATTAAAATTTAATAAAGTCACATACTTGCGAGGCACCCAGAAGAAATGTGAGTGAGTAAAAGACAATGCGATGTGCTGCGTTGTTGAGCTGAGCTGAAAGCCAAACACTGGCAATGTGGCGCGATCCACACTGCGCCACCGATACGATAGGGCACACCCGGGCGCGAGGTGAGTGCTACCTAGACGAGCACCATTACCGACATTAATAAATGATACCCGAAATCATATTCGGGTAGCAATCAATTATTCATATTTTGATATTACCTCACACTAGTGCCAGCTGCCAGCGCTATCTTATTTGTTTCACCAATCGCCACTACTTGGGCATCTCCACAACCAATTAAATTCACTGTGTTATCCCATTTCTCTTTTACCTACAGATGGTTATTCAATGGCAGACATCATCTACGTATGGAACCAGGGCAAAAGCTCGGTGAGCATGAACCCTGGACTCGAATTGCCCCAGTTTAAAGTGGTGGGCCACAAGCAATCGATGAAGCAAGAGACACTCACTACAGGTAGGAGCACGATGACGTGTCTTGCAACTCAATGATTACTCATCACTTTCACTTACCTTGACAGGCAACTACTCACGTCTAGTGTGCCAAATTCAGTTCGAGCGCTCAATGGGCTACTACCTCATTCAGATCTACATTCCAGCATCACTTATTGTCATTATCTCGTGGGTCTCTTTCTGGTTGCACCGCAATGCCACACCCGCCCGAGTGGCACTAGGCGTGACCACTGTGCTCACCATGACCACGCTCATGTCCTCCACAAATGCCGCACTGCCTAAAATTTCCTACATCAAGTCGATCGACGTCTTCCTCGGCACTTGTTTCGTGATGGTGTTTGCTTCGCTTCTTGAGTACGCTACTGTAGGCTATCTCGGAAAGCGAATCGCGATGCGCAGAACCAGGGTGCAACAACTGGCAAAGCTGGCCCAAGAACATCGCACCAAGTGCGCGGCAGCCGCTGCTGCTGCTGCTGCAGCAGCCGCAGCCAGTGGCTCTGGGATTCACACACGGTCCGGAAGCTTAAGCCTGAATCAAGTTGTCGGAAGTCAAGTCGGTACTTGTGCTGGGGAGGACTCGAGTGATGGCACCGAGCCACCGATGCCTATGCACAGCGGAGCCGGCATGCTATGTCCCGCAGTGGATCCTCTAAGTGCCACTCTCCACCGGCCAGTGAAGGCCATTCCGGTGAGTGTTACACTTCTACAGCAAATGATACAGGCTTTCTAAAGATATGCGCAAAGGCGAGTGTGTTAACTCTTGAGTTTAATCGAGCACTATATTATTGACATCGACTCTCGCGGACACCAGGCTAAGTGTAACCCATTGGGTGGTTTTCTTGCCGAACATCGGTATTATTAGGCTGGTGTGATGACAAGACTAGTCTGATTCTAATTAAAAACCCAGCTAGCAAAGGCACCAGTTACACGATGTACTCGATGGCTTCACAAGCCAAGTGTTTAGTCAAGAGAGGTATGGCGAGTCAAGCGAGCAAGGTTTTAATTCTATCTCACACTAGATCACCTCAGACACTTGGTACACTAAGCCACACTCAAGACTCTGATTGATCATTTATTCCTCTTTACTCATGCCTTTAGAAAGCATCGGTAGAATAATTAACACACCACTAAATTACATTTCCACAAGTCGCTCAAAATAGAGTGCGATGAAACGCAAACATTGTATGTAATCGAGAAATTGTCACTTCGCTAGTAAAACTAGATAGAAGATCTAAAGGCGAGAAATGACAAAGACTCACAAGTTGAGCTAGAATAATGCAATTACAATGGTGCGCGATGTTGGCGTGGTGAGCAGACATGGTAGTGAGCACGCAGCGTGTCCCTAGACCCAAGTGTTGAGCCTGGCTTGAGCGCGATGGCCTAATTGTCCAATTACTGGGGGTGGTTCCACCAGCGTCAGTGTCATTCGTTTTCATTGTTTCCTTGCTGGATGCTCCGACCGAATAGTCTTGGCAAGGCTCGCTTGGTGTCTTAGCAGCGGCCGACAGCACCATGCTAGCCAGTAGTGGCAGCGTCACGACATAATGAAATTATCCCCCTAGAGAGAAAGAGAGAGAGAGAGTGACATCTCAATCCTCGCCACCAAACAGATCCAGCAATCAATTCGCAATTATAACTGACACAGAAGCAGCATAAGCACCAAGCTATTCGCTGGAATATGTCCGCAAACACATCACGCCACTCGAGTAGAGCGATCAGTGTGCAGTGTTGTGTCCACTGGTCCATTTCTATGGTAGTCTCGCTGGCACTCTTCTCGGGCCATCATCGCACTCTGGCCTGCCACTAATTGGCCACTATTACCCACAGAACAATGCCCACCACACAGAGTACAAAAACACGCATGCCTTTATTTCATTTCACAATCGAGTACAACATTGCGCAATCTAAATCCCAGCAACCATCATCTTTAGTAAGATATGACATCAATAATAATTTCATATAAATTTAGTCACTGGTTTTGTGGAATCAAAACAAAGCTCGAAACTCTCTCTCTCTCTCTTTCTCTGAATATCTGGTGTTTGTTTTGATCACTCAAGCACGTGGTTTAGAGCATTTTCTAAGTAGTATAGTTAAATTTAAGCGCATATTCGTTTGATACATAGGTTGTTGGTAGTGTGAATGCAACATTTCTAATCCAGCCAACCAATTGTTACCTCACAAATGAGAGCAAGTCAATTCACGTTGTTCTGGCCCCATTTTCCTGTCAAGACATCTAAATCTTGTCAGGCGGTGTACATTGAGCAATCGACGTCTAATCTGGCCTGGTAGTGGTATTGAAGTAGCCAAAGTAGACCAGAGCTGTAATGATATCCTAATGCAGCCTGCTAGGCTCGAGTCAATTTGCACCCAAAGTAGCCATTCGAGACACCATCAGTGCGCTCGATCGATGCTCTACGAACTAGCTTGGCTCGGTGCAAATGGCCACCGAGTGGAGCTATAGCTTTCTCCTAAGCATACCTCATTCGTCTGTTCGCGCCCCTTCCCCGAGAGTACAATCATCGTGCGCGATTCTCTACCAGGGCAAACAATAAATTTTGAATTTGGCCCAATTAATTTGGCACCAAACGAGCACACTAGTGTTAAAACAAACAGAGAAGAAAGAGGGAGACTAGTCCGTATTTTCAGAGTCATTTGGCACTATGAAACGAGCACAATACTGAAGCTGAATTTCGATGATGGCTCAAACATTTGGGCTGTTACATTGTGACCGAGCCCCGTTGGTCACCATTGTGATCGGTAGTGGTGCTACCATCATATATAACCACTACCCCGACAATGATGACCACCAGCAGCACTCTGGTCTTGAAGATGTCTCCTTTCATTATCGTCGCCTCTGCGAAACAGACTCGATGATAGCTTAGCAGTGAGGCACACCAAAGGCTAGCGCCATTATGACTTTGGAGAACGGCTGGGGAGATAAGCGAACCAAGCTAAGGAACGAATGAGAGCGAGGGCAGCAAATTGCTGCGATTGGTCACGATTGTCTCCAGCACAGACCTAACTAGCTCCCAATGGCTATATATCAGCAATCTAGTGGCCTCGCGGTCATACAAAGACCGGATGCCATCACAGCTGAGGTCAAGACTCAAATTTGAGTTAATCACCAATAGACACAAGCGAGCAAATGTCTCCGGACTGGCCTTGATGCTGCACCGTAATCGGATCACTCATGACTTCTACCAGATTTTCACTACACTTCTCTACCGTCATTGTTATTATAGTCGAACGTTGTACCCAGGCGATAAACCAAAACAATCTTAATCGAAACGTGATTGGCAAACAATCATTTGTTAAACCGATTAATGGTTGATTCTCTGATTATTTCGACGATGATGACAGATTGTCTTGTACACATTACCTCAGCATACACAGAACGCGTTGTGTCTATTCGTGTTAAGTAAACTATTGCTAGACAAAACTTGAGAATCTCAATAAAAAAAATTCAACAAAAGCAATATAAAACAAGGAATAATCTGAGTAAACTGGAATGTAAAGTCGTCAATTGATAACTTTTGAAAATTGGCTTGAACCAAAACCTTAAGTTCATAAAAACCATTAAAGAGCTCAAGTATTAGACTAAACGATAGAAATGCCAATAGCTTAAAACCGATAACATGTTTGTCGACACGCACCCGGTAATTACGCTCAGGAGATCAATTTATAGCATAGACACACTTACGCAGCCATATATGATATGGCACACATGGTAGACTTGTGTACTTTGCCGATCGAAGTATAGTGATTGAGTGTAAGTAGGGGTGTGAGTTGGGACGTTTCTCAAGTGGAGAGGGTCAAGCACGGTTTGGTGTGTCACTAGAAGGCCGAGCCAATGTGCCAGTGGGTGATTAGAGTACCGGGGCGAGACACCAAATCAATCGAGTGCGCTTCGGTGTTGGCACGTGTCGTGTCTCCAATGCCAATGCCAAGTGGCTCGCATCGGTGCACCAATGCTGCCAGGTGGAGCGGTGCCATCCATGTCAGCTAGTCCGCCCAATCTCCCCTTCCATGCAAACTTTTCACTGACCAGTGTGCCTAGGTGGAATGTCGTCGAACTTGCAAACATTCAAGAGTAAACAACCGATTTTTGCGAAATAACAATCCCAAACAATGCTTGGGGCTAATTCGAATTTTAAAGTGCTCCCAAACACTCTTTTCAAGTGGACTTTGCTTTCAAGTACTTTTCTAAGATAACAGCTGATTAATCAAAATAGTCGCCAATGTGGCAATGTAAACTGTTGCCGGTACTTTGTGCTTTCGCAAGTGTTGGTCTCCCCAGTATATTGTTGACAAGTATTGTAGTGTGCTCGAGTGCTACAATCCACCCAGGCAAGAAGTATAAATAAGTGGGTAGTTATCGGCATTTTATGCCACACTGATCTCGTTTCTTCTCGAGATGGGTTGCACACTTGCCCACCCAGCTACCCATCACCGGGATAACAAGCTCCAATCGCGCAACAGTCGACCGATACCAGTGGCCCCTCTGAATCGAGTCCAAATGATAACAAATTGTATCCAACTGAATTCTCCTCTCACAGTGTCTAAGAGACGACTTCTTTTTACACTGTTGTGAAGAATGGATGAGCAGTCTAATTGCAAGAAGAAAGAAACAGAGCTACAAGAGAGTGAGAGATAGAAGTGAAAAGCCATCATTTGGTGGTAAATAATGGCTACCGGCTTGGAGAGAGACCGCCATGCTTCCGTTCAGAGTGCCGCATGCTTTACTAATTGAGTTAGACGAACCACCACTGAGACAGACCGACAGAAAGTCAAACTCAACTCGATTTATCTCTATTTGAGTAGTACCTCTTAGCTTTTTGGTTGGATTAAAAAGCACTCGCGTAAAGAAGATGAAGATGTTTTGAATCGATCAACGCAGATGGTGATAGTGAACGCTGAAACTAGAAAATTAGATGATTAGTAACGAAAGGCATTTCTTCTGCAAAATCCTTTGTGTGTTTAGATAATATATAAAAACAAAATAATAATTATCAAAGATTACTATTACACTGACACTCAACCTTTTCCATTCGATTACTCTTCATCCTTCTTTTGGATAGAACACCCCAAAAGATATCTTTTCTGCAACACTTCACTTGATGGCAGTGGAGGTGTTAACTTGCTAGTGGCGCCAACACCATATCCGCTTTCAATGATTATGTGGTAGAATAGTGTAAAATCTGCCATTTCTCGACTCATCAGCTTCTCTTTAGGTCAAAGGGTTGAATGTGTGTGTGAATGTATGAGAGAGAATGACTATCCGAGGTTAAAAATTACCATTGCGATTCTCCGCGAGTCGTCTAATAGGTTCTCCACAGTAAACCATAACAGTGTAAGGCACATTGAAGCGAAATTCCAGAAGCGATAAAAGACCAAATTCCAAAAGAATTGAAGACCCCACTAGTGAATGAGTGAGTGGGAGAGCCAAGTAGGATAGATGCAAATGGAAAATCTCAGCAGTCGAGTCAGTTTGTCAATGGTGGGTTCGTCGAGGGGAGAGAGAGAGAGAGAAAGCGTGAGAGGCTTCAATCTCGCTCCAGTTCCGGACTGTGATCATTAATTCGTGGAGACAGGCGCGATGGTAGAGTTAACTGGACGGGTGGAGAGAAGTGCTGGCGGCCAGCCAGATAGCTCCAGTGACCGACTATGCCAGTAATCCAGTGGCAGTTAGGGCAAAGGCCGGGCTCGATGTCACTGCGGGGGTGCCACCACCCACCCACCCCACCACTGCGCACCCCCAACAAAACGAGCCCGGCACTGACACGGCCACGGCACTACCCTACCGAGCCATGCTATATGCCGTGCCAGCCACCTTTGCCCTGTCCATTGCTATATGACCTCCCCGCGCAACCACGATGAGTAGAATTGAAATTTTATTTGACTTCCAATTAATCTCTCACTACTTGCAAAGAATGTTTTGAAGTAGCAGCAAATGTCAGCAACAGCAAACGAGAGGAAGAGAAAATAGAAAAGTGTGTGTGTTCCAAAAATGGTCTGTTCCAGTCTTTCCTCATTCTGTCTCAGTGTTGTGGCCCAGAGCTGATGCTATTTTTAGTCGGAGCGACCTCGGCCTAGTAAACACTTGGCGGCCAAGAGAATAGCCGGTTGTCGTCGTCGTTGGTCGGGTGCATCATTAGGCAAAGTAGCGTGATTCAGCGAGCTAACCTTGCTTATCGCTGGGAAAATTGTGACAGGAGCACAGTGTTACAATTGGCCAAATTGTGGTCCAACCGGGCACGCGATAGATGATGCGCCCTCACAACTTCCACTCATCCACAGACCACACCAAGCAAAGGAGAAACAATATTAGCAACACAACGAGGTGGCATAAGCGAGAGCCGTAATGGATTCAATTATTCACCATTCGACACGGCACCAGTCAAACATCACCAGGCCAATTGGTACACACCACCCGATGACTGCCTCAAAGTGGGCATAAAATAGAATTCTCTTAAAGCTCAAAATAGAAACGCACAAAGAGAAAGAGAGAGAGAGAGAGAGAGTTGCGAGTCGCTCGACAGTGGCCCCGAGTGACAGTTGACAAATGGACAACTAGCGTCCGCACCGGGCCAAATCTTCCGGTAACGAGGGCATAAACATCTTGCATTTCTCTTTCTCTCTCTACTCAACCCAATTGGTTCGGCAATTCTATCAACCTACTCATCCAGTGTGTAGTGCACACACACTTGAGAGATGTAAGAACGCCGGAACTTGACACCAGCCACGCAACCAGTCGCGGGATAAGCCAAACAAAAAGCATACCTCAATTATTTGTATCAAACAAATATGGAAAAATACTTGAAAGTTGAAGTAAGGCTATTGTTTTCAAAACTTTCTCTATTGATAAATACATCTGTCATATCAACTGGCATATCACAATGTATAAGAATCTAATTTTATCCCTATTCACAAACTTTCGCCTTTCGCAGATCCATTCGATTTGAAGTTGTATAAACTTGTAAAGTAGATAGAATAGAAAAGCCAAGAGTGGCATTCATTAGATTCCATTACTCCTCCTCGCTACACTGAGTGAGTGGTGACAAGAAAGCCCAAATTACAACTGGCATTTGGTGGTGGTGTGTGCAAGTTCGTGGTTCAGTTCAACAGCACCCTAGAATCAAGTTAGAGAGATATGTGAGTCGCGCTAAGTCTCTAAATTTCCAAGATGGCAATCAAAATAAAGAAGTGTCGCGCGTCCAGCCGAATGATGTTTCTTGGACTCTTTTTCATTCTCTCTCTCTCTCGCTCTATCTATCTGCGTCTATCACTCGTTACGAAGTACCACCAAATCACAGTAGAGCTGACTCGCTCGAGCTGACTGATGACTGGCAATGAGGTTGAGTGAATCAGTTGAGACTGTGGGAACGAGCGCGGGAACTGAAGCCACTTGGATTGGGTGATCAGCACCCGCCAGAGTGGTCCGAGTGCGCGTTACTCGGGTCTAATGTCATCATCATGGGAGTCATCTCAAAAATATTCTCTCCTTCTTCCTCTCTTTCCACTAAAGTAGATTAAGCGAGATGGTGCCAGTTAGAGAATCGCATCAACGAGAGACCAGAGCTTGGGTGGGAGGTGGCTCCCAAGTTCTAGCCTGACAAGTTAAGAAAATTAAATTGGGCCCAGAGTGGGTGAGTGAGTGAAGCAAAGTGGTGTAGTAGTGGTGCTGCTGGCGGTTGCACTCGGTTCGGCTCAATTCATATTGGAGCATGGCCGAGTGGTAGCCAAGCAGCCCCGAGACAGAGGCCAGACAATGGGCCCCACTGGCACACCGCGCCTCAGACCAGAGTGAGCCAACACTGACACACAAGGGGGTCATTTATCATCGGTTTATCATCGAGCTCGCATCAACACAACACCAACATCACCACTCGCACACTCCACACACACTACCACACTCTTGTTCGCTTAACCGGCACAAAAGAAATTTGACTTGCCCGAGACGGTGCAGAGTAGTGTTCTACATTATTGCTCCAATCCTCCCTCCATCTCTAAGTACACTGAGCAACGACAAGCCCAGTGAGACAAGGATCGTGAGCGTAGCAGAGTGAGAGATCACAATTGAGATCGAGTATGCCACAGCCCACACACAAAACCAACTCAACTACTACCAGTACCACACAGCAAGCCTAAAGGTGCCCAAGGGGGTGGTAGGGTGAGCCAGCAAAACAATACATCCCATACGATAAACAAGCCATTGGGTGAGAGAGAGAGAGAGAGAGAGAGAGACGTTACAGTGGCGTTCACTTGAAGCAAGGCAGACATCGAGCAACATTGAACAGGGAAAAGAAAAATGAAAAAATTTAATTTACACCAACTCACTTGACGCGACCAGGTTTGGGCCGTGGAGTGAGGAGAGAAATCAAAGGCAGAACCGAGAGTGAATCCACGCTCTCTCTCTCTCTCTCTTTCTCTGGCACACGGTGTGCAATCAACACAATGGAGCGTGGAGCACTAGAGCAAGCAAGACACAATCGGAGTACCGCATCGCACTCTCGATTTGTCTACCCCCTTTCTCACTCTCATTCTTTTCCTCTCAAGCTTGCCTCGTAAATGTATCGACAAACAAGATCAAAAATCGATTGGCGGTTGTTGTTGCCACAACAACAATAAAAAAAAGTTGAATCGAGTCACCCGAGAGCTCTGCTCATCGTTCACCTCACGTCACTTTATCAAAATAGGGAGGAGTCTCGTTCTCTCTATCATTCTTTTTTGCTCGGTCCGTGTGGAGATTCCACCTCAACGAATCAACTCGATTAAAGCCAGACTCTAGTTTCTGACTGGTCACCGAGTTCTAAGATGCAGTCCGATAAAAAGTGGATCACAAGAAAGTCTCCCTCTCACTCTCATCGTAATTCTAATAGAAACGATAGATAGTGAAAACAAAAAACTTTCCACTGGATTCCCATTTAAATTTATAACACAAACAAAGGATAGAGAGAAAAATGAAGAAAGAGGAACTCGATTCCGATCGCGATCGAGCTAGATGTGCTTTTATACATAATAAAGCCTCAGCTACGGAGACCCAGAAAAGGCAAATATTTGAAAGGGAAAAGTGTATTTAGAAGGCAGAACACGAATTGAGTAAACGTGGTTAAAAGGGCAGAGGGAAAGAAGAGTGAGGAGAACAAGAAATAGATATCAAACAGGAGATTAAATTCGATAGTGGCATACTCTAAGTCGAAGTGCCGAGAGAGAGAGAGGGAGAGAGAGAGATATGCAGGTGAACATGACATGAGGTAAGTTTGGGTGAGATGAGCCGATTGACAGCACCATTTGAGCATTACAATTGGCAAACTGACACGAGATGGAGAGAGAAAAAATTCCAAGACAAGTAAGATGTGAAAAATCCCAAATAGAGAAAAAGATACAAAGTAAAGATGTTTCAAAAGTGGCGCTCCAATGCGGGAGGGGCAGTTGGCAGTCGGACTAAACTTTCCAACTCTCTGTTCACAGAAGAAGAAATAGAAAGTTTTTCCACCAAACTAATTTGCATCTCCCCACCCGGCATAGCTGAAGTTTGAGAGTGAGAGAGAGAGAGAGAAAGAGAGAGAGAGAGAGAGAATATTGGTCACTTGAGCACGCTCAAAGTAGATTAGGTACACTGGCCAAACATCGGTCATCGAGCACTCGTACTCGAGATGTGTTTCGATCAACATTTGCCCGCCTACCTCACCACTCTTACTCTTACCCGTTGCTTTTCGTCTCCTTCTTTGAATAATTGATCGGCTTTAAATCCCAAACAAGCGTATTTTTGAATTATTAATCCCATCATTTTACCTCTCTCTTTCTCTCCTTTTACCTCGTTGCCAATGAGCACTTGTGTCGTTTTTCCTTCATGTTAATAATATACACGAGCCAAGTAATAATAGCATTTAAAAATTTAATCCAATCTTTGTAGGCATAAACACAGGCACCACACCACGGGAAAGGAAGGAGAGAAAACAGATAAGAGAATTAGCATACCGCTCGGCTCGTTTTCTCTAAGCTCTTCATCAATAATTGAGTCTCGACCACCACCACACCACCACCACCATCGCTACTACCATCACCCTCCATTCTGGTCGTGTGTTTTTACTTCTTAAAATTAATTATAGCACGGATGGAGAGTGGAGGGGGGAAAGCGATGAGGCCAAAGGAAGGAAAGAGACAGAAGAGAAGAGAAGCAGACTTCGAGTGAGAGATGAGTCTGTGATTACACATGGGGACGAGCAAGACAAAAACCATGGTAGATGGGTGTACCGGAATCGAATTATTGGCTTAATGGTGGTGGTGGTGAAGAGCGCCCTAGATGGCAGTCCAAGTTATGTCTCCTTTACTGTCTCTCTCAGACCTCGCCAAATTGAATTAGCAAAAAATAAAAGTAGAGAGTTAAACATGGTGCAGATGATATCGAGTGGGGGAAAGGAGTACAATGGAGAGCTAGAAAAACGCGATGAGGGATTGAGAGTAGAGAGCATCATTTACATACAGCCGCACCCGATGCATTGGATTGGTGAGGGGGTCGCGCCCGATGCCGCTCCACTTGGCTACTACAAGAGAGAGAGAGAGAGAGAGAGAGAGAAGTGAAAGTTTCCAAAATGGCTTCACACTGGCTAGCAACAAATCTTAATGGCAAACGCGAGAATGGGGGTCGGCAAAAGCTTGACGCTCAATGTCTCGGTCGATCCTTTTCTTTCTCTTTCTCACTTTCTCTCAATCTGAGTGCCAGAACCAATTGCGGGCCTGATTTCGCAAGCCACCCGCCACCACTAGGCAAATCGAGTGTGTCGAGTCAGTGCCCCTCCCGCGACACCGAGTGGTGCCGGAGAGATTTCCGGTTTCCTCTCTGTCCTAATGGCGATTATGACAAATTCGGCCAGAAAATTAGAGTGAATCATACCAAAAAAGTGCTGAAACTCAAAAATGATGATGATGATACTTTGGACAATGAGAGTCGGGCAGTTGGATTGGACTTGCGCGCAAAGGATGATCTCGCTGTAGTGCATTACATCGTACCCTACTGACCGCTTCTCTGCACTCCTTTGACAGATACACCAGCCAATGGAGCGACTCGATCGTTACGGTACTATCGGGACGCCTCGTATCGTGCAACACCCCTCGAACTGTCCGCCCAACTGTCCACAGGTGAGTGTTTTGCCTTCACTGTTTGCATTGATAACTAACTGGCTGCTTGTGTTCCCTAGGCGTATGCTCGAGCGAGTGTGCGAATGTCGAGTGCCACACCTATTCTGTCTGGAGCGGAATGTGTTCGAAAGAATTTTGCCAAGCAATCGCAGTCGCCGTACGGTCACTACCCGGGCAGCGATAGTCCGATCAACGGGGGCGCAGGCATGGGCGGGCCGTGCACAGGTCTGCCGCCGCCACTGCCACCGCCCACCTCGAGCGGAATGCTCGGAGCGGGTCCGCCACCCAGCCTTCACCACGGCCCACCCACCGCCTCACCTACCATTAACTTACACAACCGTCACCACCAGTCGCATTCGGGTGGCAGTGTTCCGCCAGGTGGTGGTGGCAGCGGCGAGAGTGTCATCGATGGCGACAATCTCAGCCAGATGGGTCCACCCCAAGGTGGTGGTGGTGCCAGTAGCCAGTTTGGGTGTAAAAACCCAAACAAGCTCTTCGGCGTGAGTCCCAGTGATATAGACAAGTACTCGCGCGTGGTCTTTCCCGTCTGCTTCGTTTGCTTCAACCTCATGTACTGGATCATCTACCTTCACATCTCAACGCAAGAAATAGAAGGTCTGGTACCTGCTCAGTAACTCGCCCAAACCACGGTGGTGGGCCGATCACGCAAAGCAACATCACGGCACCACCGTAGTACACAGTAATGGCCACTGGCCAGTGACCATCTAGTCCCGAAACATCGCTGAAGCCCTAGACGCCACGCCCTCTTTTTTAGAAATCAAGCTCATTAATTGTGATAAAACTTTACAATTGTTGTTTGTTGATCTCCTTTCCTCTATTCGGTTCAACCTAACTAGCTTCCGCAATTCTCTCTTTTTGCCAACTTAACAGGCTGTGTCGATATGAACAAAATTCCAACCCAACCCCAACTTGTGGTCGATTGTCCCCTTTATCGGCCCTCCCTCAAAACCCAACTCGGCATCTTCGAACAAGCCTTGCTTGCTCTCAGCTAGCAGCTTCAAATCAAATCTCACACTCAGACACAGAGATGCTTATCTCTCAACAAACACAACACAACACACACACAAATCACAAAACATAACCTTCTACTTCCTTTCTCCCACACTTTCTTTTTGTATGAATCTTTTTACGAACTACAATCTCTTATACATAAACTTTCTCTCTTTATCTGACCAAACCAAAGTTGTACAGACTTCTCTCCCTAGGAACTCTCTACTTATTTATAATTCTATCCTTTTTTAATTTTTTGCCCACAAATTTTTTATACTACCTATATATATTTAACAAAGACATTAAACTCTCTCTCTCTCTTTATCATCATCCATCCAAACTTGTCTGTTCACCTACTTGAAAGAATTGGTGCACGAGCAGATTAACTGGCAAACCATAGTGAGACATCTTGTTACCTTGTTCTTGGTTATTGTTCTTCTTATTGCTGTTGTTATCGAAAAAGGTGTAACTTGTTACCGTTTGGAAAGCTCGTTATTATATAACCGTTATGTCTCAGTATGGCTTCTGAACAGAAAACCAACCAACTCATGACCTCTTCCTTTCCCTTCTCTCCCCTTTTAACCCTCAACACTTGATGACATTTCACACACAACATACACACTAGAACTTTTTATTATTATTATTATTTAAATTCTCAGTTTTCAAAGTGTCAAATTTATTTAATAATAAAAATTGATTATCAAATCCGCAAAAAAATGTTGGAATTTGTCTTAAATCTTTTGTCAATTACCCGTTGATGTAAAGGTTGAAAAACATTCAAACTTGCATCATTCATAATCTAACTGGAGAGAAACTTCATGAAAATAGGTCCAAGTAGTGAAGTGGGGAGTGGGAGGGGTAAAAGCGAATCGAATTTGCCTGCTTTCTTTTTATGGAGCCAAAATGTCGATATTTGAAAATGAAATCAATTTGGAGATAAATTTGGCTAGCAATTTTGTGGTTGAAACTATTCTGGCGTTTGGAGTCAATTGGAGGAATTGAGGAGTGACTCGCCACCAATGGTTGAGTCTCTGACGGCAGCGATGGCGATAGTCAGTGGGGCGACTCATCTCCGCCAAGCTATGTCAATGACGATGACGACCAGAGTTCGAGTCGGCAGGAATTGAAATGGAAACAAATCACCGAGTCGACTTGGCCGCTCCACTGACTCACCAGACAACATCGATGATGATCAGTCAAGCTGAAGCTTGGCTACCCCACAAACATCACCGGGCACCGCTCTCCACCACTACCATCCAATCGACAATTCAAATTCAAAACTCCGCTTTCCTTCTCTCTCTCTCTCTCTCTCCCGCCATTGCTAGTCTGGCGAGCACACTCGCTTTGCTAATTGAATCGCCAAAACCAAAATATAAAGACAAAGCAAAAAGGTCAAGAATGACATACCATGCGAGTGGGCAGTACAGTAGCCATCCATTGGACTACGAGAAATTCTCGAAACAAATTCATAATTCATGCCAAAGAGGGAGAGAGAGAGAGACCAGCTACATTCCATCACCAGGCCAGCTTCGATTCCCACATACACACTGTGAGAGAACAATCTAGCTCGATCAAACGAAAACGAGAAAACAAAGTGAATGCAATTTCAATGTGCTCACATTAGAGCACAACTATAATGAGAGCAGCAAACGAAGGCAACATCTCAATGCAATGAAAAAAAACTAATACAATCAAGTCGTATTTTTTGTTTCAAAATGAGAATAAGATCAAAGAGGGAAGATGCGAATCTTATAAATGTTATGAACTCGCCAAATTGATATATATGTGTCTGATTATGTATTTCACATAGTAAAAACACACTTTTGCCCACGATGTGGGTACAATATCATAATAGTGCGATTGAATAATTACACTGTTTGATCAAATAAGTAATGAGTCGATTATTCATAATGACAAACATTGAAAAAGATTTATAACCAAAAAAAATTCGGATTATTCAAAATCTTGCTTTTAAAAAAATGTATTTTGCATATTTTAAAACTCTAGATAGTTAAAAATACCTAATTTAAAAGACTTTACTTATTAAAAAATAATTATCCCCAAGAAAACTAACTCAAGAAGAAAAATAGTGCATTGTGCGAAGAATTGCATCGGATTGTGGATGTGTGCATCGATCGAAACTTGGCTAGAGCGTGCGCCAATGGCATTAATTAGCATTAGAATTGCTCGTGTGGCCTTCTCTTATCTCCCACCCGAAAGCCTGATGCCAGTGAGAGTGAGTGCTAGGCAGAGAAAAGAAAACAAGCAAAAAATTCGATTCGCGCTTTCTCTCTCTCTCTCCCTCTCTTTCTCTTTGGTTCTGGCTTGCATTACCAGCCTGAACACGAGCACCGTTTTGTGAGCCAAAGCTTATCTCATTTGGGTGGAGAAAACAGACGCAAAGGAATAGATAGGCGAATTATCGACTGGTCAAATGCTGGGTTCCACTACTGCTGCCCGACTAAGATGGATTCCGATGTAAACTCGAGCAAGCACCGGGCAAACCAGAGAACACATAGGCCAACAACTGGCCAGTAGTGGGCATCAATCGAACCATGCTATTTGGCTCGAGCCATAGATGATGCCCATTTAAAGCATCCTTCTCCACTAAACATACTACCAAGAAAACTAACTTAAATTACTATTTTAATAATTTAAATTTTAATTAAAATAAAACTACAGATAGATTTAAAATAAGATGGAACAGATTGGAAGTTTTTCCTTTTATAAAATTTTTTTAAAAAAACTAATGGGCATAGTATTAGTGTTACTAGATTCGCTTCATATTTTTGGGCCGTGTGGACTTTTATCAACGTATATTCTTTAGTTTGCTTCATTAATCAAGGGAATAAGTGTCAAAGTGAGAGAGTTCTGGATCCATCCACAACCAACTCAACAAATCAAAAAACAAAACAAAAAAAATGTAGCAATGTGGGCTACTATTCTGGATCTACTACAATGATATAAAGTGTCCTATTCATAGCGAATTATATGAATGTTTGTACAAAATATTCAATTGAAGATTGGAACCTACGGCTGCTTTTAATCAAACTTGTATGCAATTAAAGCTGATATATTTCATACACACATGCGATTGTCAATTTGTTTAGTGGTATAATTGCGACAAGCACACCTAAGCACTTAGGAACCAAGTTAGCAGTGGCTTGGATCAAGCGTACTAAACACCACAAGCGGAAATGAATTGCAAACCGCAAGACTGTATCATCCCACCAACCCTCATAATAGAATGCGCGCCACTACTATTATCACGCCAGACAATGGATCACTCACACATAGTAGCACACGGTGGCACAAACAAAGGTACATTGAGGCTCGAGCGAACCAAGCAAGCAGAGAGAGAGAGAGAGAGAGAAAACACAAAAAGTGGCCAATCTATGGCTAATGAGTGATAGATAAGAGTAGGAGGGCGGTGAAGAATGACTGTGTGCTAGCTAGCTTAGCTATTGCTGCGACATTCGAGCTAGAGAGAGAGAGAGAGAGAGAGAGAGAACTCGGCATCGAACTGGCCAGAGTAGCGGAGATAACCACACAAGCAGCCTCGACATTGTCTCTGGTGCTCAAGTAGAGCTGCAATGTGGACCGCATTGTACCCCGCTGGTGTCCAGGGCCCCAATTGAAAGTCCTGGAAAGTTTCGAAGAGAAGCAGTGGAGCGATTTACAAGAAACCGACAAGAAGTGTACCCACAAATCAGAATGGGTAGTAGTTTGAAAAGGACTGGTGAGTGGATGTGTGCTCCACAATGTAGAATAGTTAGGAAGAAAAGGGGAAAAAGAGTGAGCACAAATATAATTAATCCAGGCAAAACAAAATAAGATCAGATGGTGAACGAGAATAAATCTTGTAATGCATTGGGAAGAAGAGGAAAATCACTTGATCACTGGACATGAGGAGAGCGCACGGACGGCAAGAAATGATCATCGAGACTCATTGAGGATGGACTGGGCCTAATGGGCACCAATGAGGACAGATCTAGGCACGAGATTCTCTAATTGACAGCTGCTGGGGCAAAGCTTGCACTTGGCACTTGATGTGCACACTCCATTGCAGCACATAACATCATGTGCCATCTGTCAAGCAGGCACATTAAGCCATGCTAGGCACTGGACACTGTGCATCTTTTACGGCCTACACGGTGCATTGCACATAAAGTTTTATATTCATCCAATTCGTTTCAAGTTTGAAAATCAAACTCCTCAATCAAGCACCGAGTTACTGTTAATTCAAAGACAAAAATTAATCAACTTGTTAATCTAATAAAACTTTGTACTTTGATATATCTTTTTATCTTTCTTTCTCCCAGCACTTAGTTTGCTTCTCAATAAGAACAATTGAAATTGAAATTTTCACTAACCTGAAAACATAATAGAGAAAGTAGAAAGACTTTGACTAATTCAATTAGCCATAACGCCAGGAAGCTCTACTTGCACGGTGATCCAATTTCCTTCTTTGTGTGGATGTTAAAGTCACCTGAAAATAAAATTCGGAAAGGAAAAAAATAAGAATATTGTGGACATGAGGATTGTGTGCGTCAAGCCAATTTTGCAACTGTACTATTCCTGCCTGGGCGCTTCTGAATGTCCAATTAGGAGAGAGAGAGAGAAGTAAAACGTTCTCGACAAAGATGCCTTAGTCGATGATTCATTAGTGTATTAAGCCAATTAGACGTACAGGTACACACAAAGCCGCCATATGGTGACTCACGCAAAGATTCATAACAAGATGATCAATGTGTGTGTGTGTCGAGTCGACCAAGAACGACTTGGCTGGGATTACCAACTCCTCTCCTAATTCCACCTCTTGCCGCATGCAATTGCACAGCTCACACTTCACACAACCAGAGAGAATTAAGAGATGTGCTGTAGTCCGACCAAACCAAATAAGATCTTGTCAAGTTACCCAATAAAATAATTATGATACTAATTATTCAAGAAATTCAAAAAAATCTGCATCTAGAATCTAGATTCTAGATGAATACATCAAGATGAAAATTAATAACAGCAGAAATGCGAATTTATGATCAACAAAACACTAGCGACATCTAGTGGTTTGCAAGCAAATCTGACAAATGCAATATCGAAAAGAGCTTTCAAACTTTAAAGGCGCTTTGTAGTAATTGGTTAAAGTATTTTAAGGGTTATATTAAGAATAGAATAGTTTTAACTTAAACATCGTTTTTTGGATTAATTATTCGATTTGTTTGCTTAACATAGTTTCCTTAAGTCAAAAGAAGAGCATTTTAGCATTTATTTAAAAATAAATTTAAAAAATTACTTAATTCAAATAACAGTTTGTTTTATATTTTTTTGAATTTGTATCAAGTTATATGAGTGAATTATCAGAAATTAATAATTGTGGTTAAACAAAATGAAAAAATAAGCGCGTCATATATAAGTGACAATAAAACAAAAAATTATGTATTAAAAATATAATAAAATGGTTTGAAGTAATGGTTTTATTTGCCAGACAATGATGACTTGTTAGAATCGTTTGACGAAATCGAAATAGAAAGATATTACAAGTTGATTAATGTCAAGGACATCTGTTGAATTGTGTTTGCATCGAAGCATTTGGCTAATTATCAATCACTCTCCTCGTCGGTCCTCGTATCAATGAGGTTATGAATGATAGGACAAGACTGCTCTTCGGATGGTTCGTTCTGACTAGGTCTACCCGGCATGATGGACAAGTTGAGAAGCTCTTGTTCGGTGTCACTGCCGTAGAGAATCTCTTCATCCGAATCGTTCACCATCGAAATGGTGGGATTGTCGCGGAAGATGTGACACTCTGCAACCAATATTGATCAATAAGATACGTCATTTTTGCACACATTTTTGCACGCATTACTGTAAAAATAATGTATATAAATGCGAGAGCTAAAGCGCCTTCTGACTCTTGTAAAAAACGGCAGCAGAGCCGCCGAGGTCAAACTCGAGTTAATTCGAAGGGTTATGCAAAAAAAATCGAATTAAATTGAGCGAGAATTGGAAAAGTTCGAATTCCAAATCAAATTGACGGAGAATTCGAAGATTTATGCACAAAAT
>DVQH01000525.1:0-22407 GCA_018231625.1 Papilio phestus
ATTTTAATAATAAATTCTAATATAATTTACTAATAAAAAAATAGATACAAATGAAAAAAGCGTTTAATAAAAAGCACATGATAAAAATGAAAATTATAAAAAGTTTTTTAATATATAAATAATAAACACTTAAGGTGAATTTGAAAAAGCAATTTAATTACCATTACCAGCCATTCATATATGAAAGAATGCAAAGTGTACAGAGCAAATGTAACAGCGATTACTTTGGAACGGCATTGCATATTGATTATTATTATATATTATTATATTATATATCATTATAATTGTATGAACAGGTTGCGCTGAGGCAGCCAAGTCAAAATAAAAGGACACTGTGCAGTAAAAAATATGAGTGAAACGATCAAACTAACCAAGAAGGATTGGGTGGAGACACTGGTGAATAGAACCAACAAGCAAAGATGACATTAATATGGTGCTGGTGATGACGTCAACAGTGTGGCTCAATGAGTCAAGTCGATGGCAGAACAAATTGGCCATTGACCGAGATGGTTGATTACACGCTGTACTGCCACACTCTAAACTTGGTTACAAATGTACAAAGTGGGACCGCTTTACAGATATGTAACTTATTGTACACTTTACTGATATCAAGACAGTAAAGCTGTCCCAAGTTGAACACCTGAGTTTAGAGTGATAGGTAACAATGGGCGTTCAGTGTCTCACATAGCTTTCACCTTAAGCTGCTTCATCTTGGGCACTTTGCGCTTCATCTCGCGCTTGTACTCCTTCTCTTCCCATCTGCGCTGTTTCTCAGGGTCCATCTCGGCCAACATGCGTTCCTTCTCTTGACGTCGTTTCTCTTCGCGCTTTATCTGGGCTGCTTCCTGGCGTTGCAGGTGTGTCGACTGAAGAAAGAGCTTCTCCACCTTTTGTCGGTTCCGTTCGGCCTTTGCTTTCTTCTCACGACTCAGCCTAAATCGTTTTAGCTTATCCACTAGATAGAAAACCATTTGCAGCAAGGGCTTCATCCGTTCAAGCTCTTCCAAGTCATGACTAGAGTTAGGAGGCACTTGGTACCAAAGAAACAGTTAGTCAGTATACTATTTAAATCCAAACAAAACATTTATAACTTACAATTTAGAGATAATATCAGCACTTTTTTCACTTCTGGTAATTTAGTACTGGGCTGGGTGTCGCTAAACAATGAAAATATTGTCAGTAAAAATGAGATACCGTTTATAACTGTAACTAACTCATTACGCATGCCGGAATACTGATCAGAGATGTGAATAAACTCAATTAGATCGTCGTTTTTATCCAATAAAGATACAATCTTGGCATCAAGAATGAAACTGGCAGCTTCACCAATCTCGCTCAAAAGTAGATAGTTACTACTGCTTACACCGTACTTGTCAGGATTCTTACGTTCTGGACAATAAGTAGCCTAAAATTTTGATTTATAGTTAGCATAGTTTTGTTGTTAAAGATTACATACTATGTCAGTAATTTCTTTAGATAATTTAATTGCCACTTTTCGATGCGCTATGCAGAAAACAAAATTGTCCAACGTGTCAGGTGAAAGAAAGACCTTGATCACCTGTAGAATAAAGATTAAAATTTTTGGAATAAAACCACTAGGTGCAAAAACTCACTATCTTATCATTGGTAGGTTTGAAATAGTTGATTAGAGATGAGAACAAATCTTGTCGTTTAATGAGTCGGATCTCGGCAAGCAGCCCATCGACTGAAATGCGTCCCGAGCACCACAAAGTAAAGACATTCTCGGTCTCCTTTAATAGTCCGTGACTCTCAATCTCTTTCTTTCCATCATCGCCAACCAAAGCAAAGTTGTAGTTCAGCAAATCGAGACTCCTCTCAAGCCAAGCGTTAGCAATCCTAGAATTTTTACTTTTCCCAGCTGCGTAGTTTATGAAGTAGATCAAGAGAATAACAACCATGCTAAACTCTAGATAGTAGCTTTCCCAATTGGCACGTAAATGAAATGGAATCTTAGTTATCTTCAAATCTGGAGTTTTTGCGTTTTCTCCTGGATTTCTAAAAATTCGTGATAAAAAAACTTAAATTACAGAAGTTAACTTTAAAATGATTGTAGCATACATTTTATCCGACAAATCGTCGGTGTCTTCGCGAACAGACTCAAACTCTTCTTCGTAGTCGTCCTCCACCACACCATCCACATCTGCTTCAGTTTTAGCCGTTGAGGGCAACACTGGTTGTGCCGGCTTGGCTGGAGTGCTACTAGGCTGTTGCAAATTTGGAGCTTGCAGTGAAGGTTGCTCAAACTCATCCAGGTCGTCGTCAAATTCTTCAAATTCGGCAAACTCGTTGTATTCGGTGGCATCTTGCGGTGAAAACTTTGAGGTTGATGCACATTGCTGTGCAAAGATCAATACCAAAACGACATTGATCGCGAGTAAGTAAGTGAGCAATTCAATTTTTCCCATCTTATCCTATTTTGAACAAATGAATACAATACAATACAGTGTGGAGTTTACTTGCCTGTCTGGTAAATAGTAATAAGGAAATAATTAACTTGAAAAAGCTCTTTCTACTAGAAAGTTTCTAGATTGTTATTCAATGTTTTTTGTAGCGTTCATTTATGCTGACGGAAAATTGCAATTATACATAGTAAATGAGTAATAAAAAACAATAGAGAATAACTATAGAGATCTTAAAAACATGTTAGTAGTGAGTAAGATAGTAGTGAGAGGTGTATAAGAAAATCACAGAGAGAGAAAGAGAGTGATGCTGCATAAGACTTGAACAGCCTCCAGCACGATCACTTGTTCTGTTTACACATGTTCTCCGGTGGACTCTCCACAGAGGACGAACACCAGACGACATCACCAGTTCGTCACTTCTCAGCGTCACCATTCTATTCAATTGCAGTTATATTCATTGCTTTGCTTTGGAAACTGTACTTGCTTCACTTTTCTTTGTCATTGTAACAATGCAGTTCTCACAATACAAAAATCAAAGGCACAGAATATGCATCTGGCAGGGCCAGCAGCTAGTAGAGAGACTCGGATGGTGTGTGTGTTTTGAGGAAAACTAGAATGTATTTTTGAATTCCACATGATTCACTATACTGTGCATAGCATTGTCTCATCACGCCATTGACTCGGTTCTGTACACCATTTTGACTTGGTTATACACTCTAACAATGCTTACTTTGGTTTCTCATTTCTCGTGAACTCTTCTTCAGTAGAAATTGTTTTGTGATATTCTTAAGAATATACTTGATACAGAGAAAGTTTTTATAACAACTATTACAGAATAAAAAATACAAATTTTCAAGTATCCCTAAAACGCAAAGTTTTTCGTATTTTTTCCTTAAAAGATCAGATTGAGTTAGACAAAATATTTATAAAAATCCTGTATACTCTAATATTTGAGAAATATACATTCAAAAGCTGACCTAAAATGTAAAATATGCCTTTAGTTTTTGGGCCCTAGAACACATCCTTTTTGACTAATTAATTTCAATTTTATTTTACACAACTCCAAAATATCTAAATACATGTAATATAAAATATATAATAAAAATGAACTTTAAATGAGCGTGGCTTTGGAACACGAATTATCCCAAATATATGTGGATACTAAGATGTATAAGTGTGGTAAATTTTGTCAAAAAGTAATAAAGCGTTTTGGATTTCCAAAAAGTGACTCATAAAGAATACATTGGAGTCAATTTTTGAATGGTCCCTATTTTGGATCCCGAGAAAATTGAATAGCTTTGGTATATTCTTGCATAATAGAAGAAAAGATACATTAGCGTGCCAAGTTTCATTTGAATCGGATTGGTAGTTTTTGAGATACTTGATGAGCCAGACGAAGTACAATTATTAGAAACCAGTCTCTTAGAGACTGAATCTCTCTAAAACTGTGCTTCACTTTTTCAATAAATTGACTTTTTGAAATTACATGAAACAACAATTACAGTATGCCTTCAAAAGGCAAAATACAAGACATTAATGATTAATAATGATTAATTTAATCGAAATCCATTAATGTCTTTTACTTTGCTTTTTCAACAACGCGTAATTTTGAGTGTTTACTGTAGCTAATCCCTGTCGGAAATCTTAGCGAGGGACAATTCAATAGTATCGATTTTGTGGTATTTTTGATATTTTCCCAGTCACAACACATTTTAAGAATGGGCAGAATAGTTAGAAAATCGTGTGCCAAACGACTAGAGGGGGGCTGAAACGACAAAGAAACGTTGTGAACGAGTAGCAACTAGTTACTAGTAGTGCGTGGCAGCAGCAGGTGGCAGTGCGCAATGTATTGCCAAAGTAGTGTTACTCGACCCGAAGACCTACTAGATGAATGACCCTTTGTTACATTTCTCCGATATATCGATTGGCTAGCGTGAAAGTGAACAGTTCTTTCTTCTATTTCTTTTTCCTTTTGTTGCTGCGATGTAAATAAATATAACCTCTACAACTGAAGTTTGAAGTTCTACAACTTTGACTTTGCTCCATCATCTACTTGCATCGCCACACAATGTCGGATAAATTTCAGAAGATTGAAGACGATGATGACGTCGGTTTGGATGAAGTAAGTCGGTTTACAAAAATGATTTTATTTTGTGTCTAACTTCCATCATTGTGCTAGTGTTTTTTTGAAGATAGTACCGATTGTATTGTCGATAAATCTAATGTAGATGGCGATTCGACAACAAATAATGCTTCTGTTGTGGAGCGTGATGTCAGCAAGAATGAAAATAAAACATTAATTGAGAAGAAAGATGACAAATCGAATGTACGCAAGCGTGAATCTTCTTTGCAATCACTTTCACCGGTGCGCAAAGTGATGCGACCAATGTCAAGGAGAGAAGCCGAGAAGGCCGAACGCGACCGCACCAGACGCATTCAAGAAAAACAGAAGCTTTACAACGAGATTTTCACTGATAAGGCTGATTCAGGATCATCAACACTCAAATCACTTGTACTCGACATCGATCGCAACCGAAATCCTTTGGTCAAAGTGAATGAACAGTTTGTTCGATACCTCAAACCTCATCAGGCAGAGGGAATTCGTTTTCTCTATGATTGCACCATTGAGACAGTGGAACAGTTGAAAAGTGGCAAATGTAACTCTAATGGCTGCATTCTCGCTCATTCGATGGGTCTCGGTAAGACTTTCCAAGTGATCACCTTTATTCACACCATCTTGACCAATCGACACACGAAGAACTTTTTCAAACGCATACTTATCTTGGTACCTCTGAATGTGGCTTACAACTGGGTTAGCGAATTTGGCAAGTGGTTCGACGAGTGCCACATTCCCGATCAGATTACAATCTACGAGATGGTTCACCAAAAATCAATGCGTGATCGGATTGCTTTGCTCCAGAAATGGTTTGAAAATGGTGGCATCATGATCTTTACCATCAACCTCTTTGCTCAACTAGTTACGGGCAAGAAAAACAGTGAAGAAGGCTTTGTTTTTGTTCGTAGTTCACCTGAGTTGGATAAGTACATGCTCAATCCTGGTCCTGATTTGGTGGTGATTGACGAAGGTCACTTGCTCAAAAATGAAAAGGGATGTCTAAACAGAGCTCTCTCCCAGATCAACACGAGCCGACGTATTATTCTTACTGGTACTCCACTACAGAACAATCTTTCCGAGTACTATGTGATGGTAAGTTTTATTAAGCCACAATTGCTAGGCGACAAAAATGAGTTCAAGACTCGCTTTGAGAATCACATTATTCGTGGTCAACACAAGGACTCGAGTCTCGAAGAGGTTTGCACCATGAAAAGACGAGTTCATGTGCTTCACAACCTGCTCAAAGACTGCATTCACCGACGTGGCTACGATGTGCTTGTCCCCTATCTTCCCAAAAAATTCGAGTACGTCATCAACCTTCGTCTTAGCGAGACTCAGGCCGATCTGTATCGGGAATACGTGAACGACATTGCATACAAATCATCTCGTAGTTTTCTATTTGATTACTCACTGCTTCGTTTAGTGTGGAACCACCCAGGCCTCCTTGTTGACTTCTACAAACGTCGCAAACTTGAAGATAACACTGACTTTGACTCTTCGTCTCTAGTCAATTTTCACGAATTCATTCAGAATCACATGATTGGCGAAAGGTATTGGTATGAGTCATTTTTGCCTCCTGGTGAAGAAAAGTTTGACATTGAGCTAAGTACAAAATTTGTACTACTAATGTCAATTCTTGAACAGTGTGAACAGCTCGGCGACAAATTATTGATTTTTTCTATAAGTCTCAAAAATTTGGATTTTATTGAGAAACTTTTACATCAAAAAATGGATAAATTCAATATGAATGAAGAGGAGGAACATTTAGTTTACGAACATCTGGTTGCAAAGAATGAGGGAATTAGTAACCAGTGGATTAACGGATTGGACTACTTTCGCATTGATGGCTCAGTAAAAGTCGAGGATAGATCGGACATAATCAAGAAAATTAATGATCCAAAAAATCTTCGTGCTAGACTTCTGTTGATATCTACCAAAGCAGGTGGCGTAGGAGTTAATCTGATAGGAGCTAACCGATGTGTGATCTTTGATGTTTCATGGAATCCATCTCATGACTTGCAAGCTATTTTTCGTATTTTCCGATATGGCCAGACCAAGCCTGTTTATATCTATCGATTCAGTGCGTTCGGTACAATGGAGAACAAAATCTACGATCGACAGGTGACCAAGCAGTCTCTTTTCCACCGAGTGCTTGATGAACATCAAATCAAACGACATTACACTGCCTCGGAACTTGAAGAATTGTACAAATTTATTGAACCGGAAGAGGATCTACCAATGCCTACTTTGCCCAAAGATCGACTTTTGGCCGATATGTTGATTAAACACCAGGATATTATTGTTTCGTACCATGAGCATGACTCACTGCTAGAAAATCAACCTGAAGAGAACCTTAGCGAAGAGGACCGCAAATCTGCTTGGGATGATTACTTAAAGGAATTTAAATCAAAGAAGATACCCGTGAAGGATGAAAAAATCGGATTGCCGGATATGGCGCAAGTTACTTCCAATTTTCAACTCGGATTTAGTATCAAGAAACACGAAGATGATGACAATGGCGAGGTGGTTGAAGAGGGCACCGAGGAAGTTGACGATAACGAGGAGGATAACGATGGCGATGAGAATTCTGGCGATTTTTGAATAACTATTTTGTGTTAATCTTTTTCATTTAAATTTTTATTTAATTTAGAAAAATAAAAGCAAGTTGTGCAGACTAGTGAACAGGTGACAACAAGTAGGTGTGTCTGAGTCTCTCCATGTTGGAACATGGTAGCATCAAAACTAGCTTAGTGGAGGGTACTTGGCGCGCTTAAACCTCGACAACGAGTGGAAAGAGGTTATGCTGAAGCACAGGCCTGCAGGTGCACTGCTCCCATTATGCTTTACAGAGGGTGACTAAAACCGCCTCGCCTTTGTGCAGCGTCTGTCGAGGCACTGGCAGGAGGAGATGCCAAAGGCGAGTTGTGTTGTCTATATAGCTACTACCAGTCGGGTGATAGCTGCACGCGAGGGCAGTGCTCAGGCGAGATCATACGATGCGAGCAGGGAAATGGGAGCGAGTGAGCGAAAGTCAATCCAACTAGTCGCCCAGTGCCAAGCTACTACAGACAAGTCTACCAGGTCGTGCCAGTCACAACAACACACCGCCAGTTGCCTAGCGCGTCCACCTGCTTTTGTCGTTGGATCACTTTCTCACCACTGCTGATTATCTTTTCTGAAGTGGTTCCTTACTCGTTTCAAGCCGATCTCTGCCAGGTAGTCATCATCTACTTTAATTCCGCTTGAGTGCTTGCACTGTTTTCTTGTCATTCTACTCAACTCTTTACATAGTTTAGTTATTAAAAAAATATTTCTCTCGTTGGCATCAGAACATTTTCTGAAGATGGGTTATTATTATACATTATCTTAAGTTTGCAAAACGCTAGCATTATAACTATTACTAGCAACCAATTTAACTTTTCTAGGTAATTTTTGATAGAATTGTTTAATTATTATTTAATCTAACAAATTTTTTATATATTCTAAAATTATTGCAGCGATTTCTGACTTATGGTCAAGTACGTTTGAATATATGCGTCCAAGATGGAGATTGATGAAGACTGCAACTCAAATGTTTTTCGCAAGCCTACCACGTCGGGTCTTAATTTTAGCAGTTTTGCCAAGCCAGGCACTCCAGTGAGCCGTATGAATGCAACATCGTACACAACAATGAACACACCGGTGAGGTCTCACGTTCGCCGTGGATCATCGGGCATCTTTTTTAATACAATGATGTGCTCATCCACTTACTTCCGTCATCTCAAGCGTCTTCACATGGAGTCCATGGAAGGCTTGAACATTATCAAGCAACCACCTGCTCGAGCTGTGTTCCGCTCTTCACTACCAGCCACGCCTATTGCAACTCCTATCTACCGCGAGTCATTTCCATTCTTTACCGAGCAAACTTTGCTGGAGAGGCTATGCCGGACACCCTCTCCGCGAAGAGGTGCATATTCGCGTAACTCACAGATGGACACTGACGATCACGAAGTGCAACCTATGGACATCTCTTCACCCACCATCGACGAGGAATCCTCCACCTCTGGCTCTAGTCCCAATAAGGATCAACCAACTGGATCGGATTTCCAAGAAAGCCTCAACAGTATCTATTACAAAATTAATGATCAATTCAATCCAGACTGAACACTCACTGTTTTCTTTTTGTACCACTTTGTTTTTACTGTTGTCTGACAAAGACATAGTCATCTGATAAATTCCACTACACTCACTGTATTTAAGCATGGAGATGAATTCTTATTTTTAGCTATGATTTTAGTTTTGTTTTATTTCATGTTATGTAAATATTTCCATTGTTTTTGTTGTTAATCATTATATTAATATTTTATGTATAATGATGATGATTTTATATCACAGGTAGATAAAATCTTAAAAATCCGATGATGCTGGAGCAAGTCTGAGAAAAGCGACAGCGGTGGGTCGAACAGAGATAGGTATTTTGGTTTGACTGGTTTTGTCGATTACCGATGATTGGTCAGTGAAGACATCGAGCAGTTCGATTTGGTCAAACTGACGCAGCTTATCGGAGAGAACATTGTCCAGTGGTAGATCTATGGTGAGTTTGTGATAGGGTTGTCGGTTGAAGAGTACCACTGCCATCCTGCTGTCGGACAACTCGCGTCGCCACACATCAAGGCTTGAGTTGTGAAAGATACGTTCACCTGGCAAGGCCAGACGATCCTGGTTGATTTCCACCGCTTTGCGATTCAAGAGAATCTTTTCAAAGCGATCCTCGATCGTGCGTGGATCGTTCGACATGAAGAGTGGAGCCGGTAAAATGCACCAGATAGCCATTTGGACTTGCGCTTGTGACACTGTCAAGCCTTTATTTCCTATAAGCAACTGTAGATTATAAATTAGTTAAACATATCGTTAGCAAATGTATATGAGAGGCACAGACCATATCCGGATCAGGCCAACTGCCAGGCCCAGTCACTCGTCGAAAGATTTCCTGGTGGTCACCCATAAAGTCAATTGTGCTCACAATGCTAGACCATTTAGCTTCAATGTCGTGAAACACTCGAAAGAGATTGCAGTTAAGTGAGATTAAATTCCAGTTTGGAACGATGTGTGTCTTAGACACAAACATCTGGTAGTAGGGCCAGCTGCAAGAATAAGCGATTGAACGACCAGACTTTTTGAGCAGTCGGCCAAATTCAATGTAACCCTTGTCAAGAAGAGTAGGAAGAGTAAAACAACCATCGAGTTTAACCATGTCCACTTCCCACTCGACAAATGTCTTCACGTCAGTTTCGCTGTGACCCATTGTTCCCGGATAACCCATGCAAGTGCGCTTGCCATAATTTTCATAAATGCCAAGCTTAAGACCATTTTTGTGCATCTAAAATTGAATATAGGATAAATTTAGTTGAATGTAAGTGCAACTTACATAATCAGCTAGATATTTGATTCCATTAGGAAAACGAATAGGATCAGGCACCAGTTGACCAGTCTCAACATCTCGACTGCCACTCATCCAGCAATCGTCAATGTTGACTCGATCGTAGCCAACTTTTTTGTATCCTTTTGTAACCAAGGCATCCGCAATTTGGGTAAAAAGCTTCTCGCTAAACAATATAGTTTGAAACAAATAAATGCACGTGCCACCTAATTACCTGATACAGTTTGACAACTGTTCTTCGTGATTACAGTTAGTTTCACAACGAAACCGCTCCCAAGAAAGCCAACCCATCGGAGGTGTCTTGAGCAATCCGTTACTCAGTGCCACAGCATCTCCCGCCAAGTATGCAAGTAGAAATACTACCACTCCAGTTGCCATCACTTGTGGGTGTGTTACTCTTTCTTTGAAAGCAAACGAGACTTGGTTGTTTCTATCAAATAATTCGATTTTGTTTTTGCTCGAACTTAAAACAGTGAACAAAGCGAAGCATAATCATCATCGTGTTGAAAGCGCTAACACCGCGTCACTATTTGCCAGATTTGTGCCCGACAGCTGAGTGTTTTACAGTGCAGCCGCACAGTGCCTCGATGCGTCACTTGATGTCTACCGTGGTTGACTCGATGTTCCCGTGCGACATGTTGGGTAAGTGCACCACCACGACAAAATGCAGGTGTCATTAATTGCGGCGCATCCACTTGAAATCACTAACTTGAGCGAGGATGGAATCAAAATGAGCCATCACATCGAGGCATTGACACTGCTCGCCGAGTGACTACGTCATCACACCGTCTCGCACATGCTGACCATATACCTAGCTATTATACCCATTGCCTTATGATGGTTAGGCTAAACCTAGGTGAGCCGTAGCCAAGGTGGTATAGCTGTGAGTGGGGTAAAGCGAGGGATTGAGATGGATCAGCTGGGCCTGTGAGAGTGGAGGAGAATTTGAGAAAGCGTACGTCGTTTGTGGAGAGCCAGGGCAATATGTCTTTTTGTCAAGTCATGCCATTGTGGCTGGCGCACGGCTCGCACTCCTCACTGTTTGTTGCCTTGCTCGTCTGTTTGGCCAGTCGCGCAATCCTGCCGACGTCTTGAAGATACCTCCTTCTCAGTCTCCTTTACATGAGCGCATCGTGTTCCATTTACTCTGGTTTCTTACAAAAGATTTAGCTACTCGCTAAACTTTACTAAACAAGCCGTATCACTTTTTAATTAGTTTATTTACTTGCTCTCAATCTTATATATTACTCAATCATTCGGCTTTGTTTTGGTGACTTTTGTCTTTTATCAATTTTGCCTTAGTGTGTTGGGTAGGCATCAGTTAGGGTTGTGACTCAACCTGTTTGAACTTTTGTCATAAAATATGGCTGCGATTGACATGATTGTTGAAAACTGTGAAAAATTTGACGGGAAAAAGTTTGGAAAGTTTAATATTCACGATATGGACCCGTTTTGTAAGTCAATTTTTTAAACTCTTGTTATTTAAAAATTTTAAAAGTTTATTTAAACAACACTTATTTGTTTGTAACTATATAATATAAAATTGTTTTATTTTTTAGTTAATGAAAGTAACGATCAACAAAATGAAGAAGTTGTCAAGGAGAAGGAAAGCAAAATTATTGAGAAGGGCCAAGAAATGAGCAAAAGTGGCAACGCTGAAGGTAAAATTAAAATATTAGTATATATCTTTGCAATAATTGATTTTTTGTAGGTCTTGCACAGTTTATTCGAGAAATTCGACCGTTCTTGAGCCAATTCTCAAAAGCAAAGGCAGCTAAAATTGTTCGGCATTTGGTGGATCTCTTTCTTGACATGAACACCAAGCATGGTGTGGAAGTACAGTTGTGTCTGGAGTGTATTCAATGGGCTAAGGAGGAGAAGCGATCGTTGTTGCGACAGTCTCTTGAAACTCGGCTCATCGCTCTTTACTATGACATGAAAAACTACCCTGAAGCACTGAAACTTAGCTCGACTTTGTTGAAAGAACTTAAAAAGCTGGACGACAAGAACCTTTTAGTGGAGGTGCTTCTTTTGGAAAGCAAGGCGTATCACGCAATGAGCAATCTGCCCAAGGCCCGTGCTGCGCTCACCAGTGCCCGCACTACCGCCAATGCCATCTACTGTCCGCCTAAGTTGCAGAGCGAACTTGATCTGCAATCTGGAATTCTACACGCGGCCGATGAGCGTGATTTCAAAACCGCTTTCTCCTATTTCTACGAAGCTTTTGAAGGCTATGACTCGATTGAGATGACTAATAAAGCTATTGTCGCACTCAAGTACATGTTGTTAGCGAAAATCATGTTGAATTGGTAAGTTTATTATGTCAATGTTTATTATTGTTAATTAGTGTGTAGTCCCGAGGATGTACAATCGATCACCGTTGGCAAATTGGCTTTGAAGTACAGTGGTCCTAACATTGAAGCTATGAAAGCGATTGCTAAGGCTAGCCACAATCGCAGTTTGCATGATTTCCAAGATGCCTTGGTCAAGTATCAGAATGAGCTTTACGGCGATCCTATTATCCAAGCCCACCTTCAATCTCTTTACGATAACATGCTCGAGCAGAACTTGTGTCGTATCATTGAGCCTTACTCGCGTGTCCAGGTGAGTACTTAAGTTTTTGATGCATTTAGTTCTTACTACTATAATTTGTATTTTAGGTTGCTCACATAGCCTCGTTGATTAAGCTTCCCATCGATACGATTGAGAAGAAACTGTCGCAAATGATACTGGACAAGAAGTTTAGCGGCATTTTAGACCAGTTTGAAGGAGTCTTGATCATTTTTGAAGATCAACCCTCGGATAAGACTTACCAGGCGGCGCTGGATACTATCCACAGTATTGGCAAAGTGGTAGACAGTCTGTACCAGAAAGCCAAAAGGCTATCTTAAGAGATCAGCAATAACAAACTTTTTAATTATTCTTGAGATAGTAGCGTTTTGCATTGCGTTTTCTTTCTCTACTTCTTTTCTTATATATCTTTTATAACTAAAATTTTCACTTTATCTGTGTTTATGTGGAGATAAAGAGAAAAATCTTATTATATATATATGATGATATAATTCTAACAATCTAACACAAGCTTATGAAGATGTAAATTGATCGGGATAATAAACTTATCTCGTTATTATTATATTTTTATACTATATATTGTGAGTTATATCGAGTGGTTACCGACCTCGGACACAAATTGACTTATCCCGATAGTACAAACAAGATAGATCTTTTGCACATCTGCACTTCATCAAGTGATGTGTCGGCGTTGTGTAACTACCGTGCAACCTCTTAGCCACGTGCTCGCATCTTATCGTAAGATGATTGAGTTGCTTTTCTGGGTTACTGGTACTGATATCATCTGAAGCTGGCTCTCACTAGGCGTTATTGCACACCTACGGGACATTCGCACTATTGGAGTGAATCAATTAATGTAATGTAAGACCCTTGCTTAACAGACTTTGAGCGGGTGAGTGGGTGACATTGATCAAGTGCGCAGAGCATCACTGACGGCATCGCTGCAACAGCCATGGCTGATGTCATGGTGGTTCACTGCCCGCCATGTGCATGGTATCTACTCAACACTGTTCATGGTGATGCGCGCGCACTTCACATTTGCAACAACAAAAGCCACCTGTCTAATCCACTTAGAAGGCCGGTCCCCAGGCTCAGTCGGGCTGGCTCACAAAGCCATTTCCGGTGTGATTTATGAATGGCGGAGCAGTGCTTGGTGAAGATATCGTGTCGTGAATCCATTAACAACTCAGTACCACTGCAATACCATTGCTGCCCTCTACTGGTTGTCTGGCTCACTTGTGTTCATCGTAAATTATTTCGAGTCATGAGCTTAGATCAGTCTCACTATTCCTAGGGTTTATTCATCTTTTCTTTTGTCTTGAGTGGAAGAATTAGTATGTCTGATTATTGAGTCGATTTGTTTTATCGCACCTCTTAGCATTAATGCATTGAAATGTTCACTGGCCACTACTCGAATGTACGTAGTCCACTCAAGTGGCATCCCTCGCATACACAAGTCCGGTAATCCCAAGCAACTGGAGTGCATCCGATCGAATGTCGGGTTTTCCAAAACCGCTACTGTAGACCAAAGTGGTGAGCGGCTCGCAATTCGATAACCCTACCGCAACTGTAGAGACATGCTCGTTTTGTTTCCCTCTAGGTAATCCAACTCGTCAGAGCACTTGTTATTGCCAGTTGACTGACCAACCTGACTGATTAGATCAAGCCATTGAAGTGGTGGGCTGGGTGATTTCTTAGCAAAAGATGCATCTTCCGAGCAGTCCCGCTTTAGTCGATGTGAAGCTGCGAGATGAAGTAGTGAGAGTCTTTCTGGCCACCGCTATGGCGATTGGCCAATTCACATTTGGTCGAGCACTTTCCTCTTCCATGGCATTGTGTTAGTTGGAGTCTGCGAAATTGGTGCGCGCCGCTGCATATACTAGGAGGAGGCTGATGGCGGCGTCGCGGCAACAGCCCGCCAGACCAACACGCGCTCTCTCCTTACTCCGCCATTACTCGCTATTTCGCTGTGGTAGCGACGAGTCGAACCGAGGCAGTGACCACCGAACCACTTGTGTGGCACCAAGTCCACCATCACTAGTCCCATCCTCTACATTACCTTGCTTGTGTGGGCTCATCTCTGATTGAACAAAGCATCAATTTCAATTAGGATGTTTTGTTTCGCTTCAGCTCAAGCAAATCGATCGATCGACACCAAACTGGTCAGCAGAATAAATCTTTACTTAGGCACAGTGGAAATCGTTGCCTGTGCGTAATGTAATTTGATGGAATCTGCCTGCTGCTTTGACTGTCTTCAAGTGAACTTGCTTTTAATTCAATTTAATATAGCAATTAAGCTTCTGTGCTATTATTATTGCCCAAGCTCGGAGGTTGTCAGCAGGTTGAATAGCAATAGCAACTGACAAGATGGACCCGTTATGGCTCAACACGATGAACATTACGGGCGACCAAAGCGCGATGAATCGATCTTCGGGAAATGGCTCACACTTTGCCTTTCTTGACCCAGCCCTTTCTACGCTCGAGATCCTCGACACTTACAGCCGAACTAGTCTAGTCGTTCTATACTCAGCCACCAGCGTGCTTGCTTTTGTGGGCAACATCGTAGTCATCATTGTAGAGATCTTCGGTCGACGTTCAGCGGCCAACTTGCGCAAATTTCTCATTAACCTTGCTATTTCGGACATTCTCTTCGGAGTGTTTTCGGTGCCCTTCACTTACACTGACTTCATGTATGGACGATGGATCTTCTTTCCATGGCTCTGTCCTTGGGCACAGTTTATCCAGATCCTCTCCATCTTCATCACTTCTTTCACCTTGACCGTCATCAGCATTGAAAGGTTAGTCACCTGACTCGTTTATCAATTTTATCTTTTAGCTTTATGGACTATTCACTAAACTCTACTGGATTTCTATTCAACACTTTTTTGCTATACCAAATTCGATAAGTGAACTAATAAACAATATTCTCAATAAACATACACCCCAATTGTGGAATTTTTCTCAATAGATCTATTCGAATAGGAAAAATGTTCGGCGCTAACACAATTTGATCACGTTTGATGGTGAATGCAGTAAGCAGTCAAAGTAAGCCACCACCCGATCGATTCTGCATTGGCTAACATTTATTAATTCCCTGCAACACTATCAATAGTTGATTCAAAAAACTACTTAGTCACAAATGTCATAAATAACAATCAATACAAATACATTTTTTCATAATCTTATGTACATTCCCGTGATAACTTAAATTTGCACTTGAGATTGAGCTCTAAAGTGCAAAGTGAAACATTTAAATGTAATGCACATACAACTGAATTGTGCTTCCAAATATCTTTTCGTTTGGTATAATTGAATTTTTTTCTTGGAAAACTGACAAAGTGTTGTTGAATGATTGGAAATGGAGCATTTAAAAGAAAATTTAAAAAACGAATTTGAAGAGTTACTGATCAAACGCGATGTTTACTGTTATTAGAGGAAATAGAATGATTGTTGGAAATGAGTTTAAATGCAAATTTTGCGAATAGTACTTTGATTCAATGTTTATATGACAAAAACGTAAGAAATGGGAAAGTGATTTGTATGACATTCACTATTGAAAGATTGTGGCATCATGTTAGATGCACCAACTAGATGTAACATATCATGTTAGTCTAAGATGACATTTTTGCTAACATTTGTGAAATGTTTTGGATTGTAGCAAAAGCAATGATGCATTGTTTGTTGCAAAACATAAGAGTGGGAATGGGAAGAACAATGTGAAGAGGTGGGTGAGTAGTGACAAGTGGGGAGGACGGGTTAGGTGTTGTGGGATACGTCAATGGTGCTACCGTGACCATTTTTCGTTGTAGGTGGGGTGCTTGGGATACCAGTCAATGACTCTCGTGATGCTCGTTTTCCTCCTCGGTATAGTTGAGTGAGCTCTAATTAGTGCTGACCATAATGTGCCAGCCATTTGCGTGAGTCTTTTCCCATACACTTCATCACTATCCTAAGCACTTTATCAAATTTGTACAATTACATTTCTCAATAGCCAGGTAGATCCACAGGGTCTACTAAGTCTCCTACTTGTCTCTTGTTTTGCATTTGTCAGTGGACCGAGTGACGTGCTAAGTGGAACGAGCCACTCGCTCGGAACTGTCACGAAACATAGTTTAGCGCACCAGTCGTCATCATCGCTCGCTAGTATTCCGATTCTCTGAGTTAATCATAAATTTTGGTTGTATTAGGAACATGTACATATATCTATATCAAGTTTTCGGGTGGAGAAGGGGTCTAGTATTAATTTTTGCTTAAAGTTTGCTCAGGGAGGCGATAGAATAATTCTACTAGAATTAGCGATATTTTATATCGTAAGTCCTGTTATTACCTGTCTTGTCCATTGGTCATGTATTGTCAATCAGGTTTATTTTTCTTTCAAACAACCAGCCAAAAAGATAAGCGATAGGAAAAATATTTAATTACTTCGCATAATTTGAACAATTTAATAAAATACTCGTTAATTAATTATTATATCAGTGTTATTTGATATTATAATTATAGTTCAAATAATAGTTGCACAAGATGTGAAAAAGGCGTGTATTTTTGTGTTAGTGAAAGGCAAATTCTAATCGCTATCACCTAGCGTTTGTGTTGGCACGGCTATAGTGTTCCAATTGGGTTTCTCTTTAATCCTCAAATTCAACTCGCAAAGAGAGCTATGTTGGCAAACAGCTCCAAACGGTTATAGGGGAAGCACAAGTTCAATTTGCATTTGAGATGAATCACTTGTATGCTTCACTCGGCAAGCTGGCCAACTTTATCCCTTTTTTTACGCGAGCACGGTCGTCTTAAAGCACACACACTTTCTGGTATGTTTCATCCCCTCTGGCTTGCTTTATCCAAACGGCATGTTATCAATTAGATTAGAAAGTCAGTATTATCGCACAAAAGTGCTCTTACTAAACGAAAACAAACCAAAAATGTCTGGAAATGGAGTAGAAAATACTTAGAATATCAAGAGAGAGAGAGAGAGAGAGAGAGAGAATAAAGAAAGCGGAAAAGCGGATTAGTAGAGGCCTTATGATGCGACAGTGTGTACCTTTGATGTGAGTGTATGTGTGTGCGTGGCAGGTCGATGGAAACCAAGCTACCAAAACGGTTTACATATTCTATTGCTCGGACTTGTCTTCTTTGTTTTAATTTATTAATTAGAAAAAATACCACCCGCCCCCACTTTGGGTCTTTTTTTTGCTACTGTTACCTTTTGTGTGATAATTAATTCCAATTAGTTCTTCTTTGCTAGCGTTGTACACATGCTAATTTTATCTATTTATTATTGTTACAACTTTCACATTCTTGTTAATTTGGTTGTTGTGACACTAAAGAAAGTTGTTTAATGTTTTGTTTAAAAGTTTGTTTTTTTAAAAATATATACATGTTACACTTCTAAAGTAATTTTTTTGAATGCCATGATTATGCACGTTTTGCTCTATTTCCGATAATAAATTATGAATTATCTCTGGTTTGAACAATGTGGCAGATTGTTATTAATTTGTGAGTGTTGGTGGATTTACGAATGGGCTCGCATGGTTTGACTGAGCAATACAGCAAATGTTCAAGTTTTGTTATCTAGACTTAAGCGGAAGTGCTGCATGATGAGTGTCAGATGGTTTTGACTGTGCCACTGATACTAGCCTAGATCAAAACAACACAACTTTTTTTCATACTTCACTAAGAAATAACTTGCCACTTATGCTCAATAGAATATAAAGCTTAATTGACTTTCTTGGATTGAGTGTATCAAATATATGATCATTACAGAGTAGCTCAGGAGACTAGATTTTGGCCCTTTATAAATGCTCTGACTGATGCAACACTTCTAATTGGACTAGTAGCTAGTAAGTCACATTTAAACCTTGTCTTAATATGCCTACGTGTGTCACCGGAGGGAAATCTGTCTATTCTAATTTGTTCTGTTATTATTTTCATTTGTTAGAGCTGCAAATGAGCATTAGACACATTTGATGATCTCATTTATTCCATATCACATATTTTATATGTGAAAAAAACAGACTAATACATAGTTCTATATTTTTTGGCACAAATCTATATTATTTATTTATAAAAAACTTATTCTATTTTACCCTATTTACAGATAAAAAGGAAATTAAATGACAAAGAAAAAAATACACAGGAAGCTGTGGTGTTTCAAGTATTACTTTATGAAATAGCATGAAAAGTTATACATAAACAAAGTTACTCTTTTTACACGTGAAAAATAAAACAAGTTCAACCTGAGAACATCACTGTATAGATAGGAAGAGAAAAGTAATATGCAAAAAGTGTAGCATTTTTAAATGTAATTAGTCGCCTCAATGTACACTTCTCTGTCATGCTTTTCATTGAATTGTGTCAGTTGACAGTCACTCATTGATTCTCGTTTAACTCATTAGTCTTCTAATTTAAAAGTGTCCAACTTTTTTTTGCTATTTAATTTTTATTGCACTTGATTGATTTGAAGTGTCATTCCAAACGAACTTATTTTTATTACCAAGAATTTTATCAGAGGCGCAGTAGTGATTTTTTAGAATTACTAATACTATTACTCATAAAGGTCAGTAAATATAATTAATTGAAAAAACAAGCTAAATAAACAATATTCATCGAAAAAATGTGTAGAGCACTGGAGGCATTATTTTCATCTATTTTAGAGAGACTCGGTCTCGAGAGACCAGCTCTCTAAAATAAACTTTTTGTGATCTCAGAAACTGTACATCAGATTTTGATAAAATTTGCTACAAATGTTAATCTTACCACTGGATTTTTCAATAAATTATTACAATAATTGGTATCACTCTAGTTTGGACCGAGAAGTGTTTGAAAATTAGGTCCCAAGTCTATGGAGAATGATTCGATGTTTCAAACTTTGTTCGATTTAGATGAAAATAGAATCCGAATCCAAGTGACTCAGAAGGCGGTAGAAGTTGACTTGGATCGCATTCAAATTTTTGAGCAAAATTGTCTAGAATTGCTTGAACGGCTTTAAGACTGTTGGTTGGTATTCGTCTATCACCTTAGAATCAACATATAGTGTAGAAGCTTAGCTTCAACTTTGCGTCCCAATGTTTTGTGCGCAAGCACAATTGCAATTGTATCTATAAATATTTTTTATAATTATTATTAATAACTGGAATCAAAGCATTTAAATTGAAAATACATTGAATTGTCAATTGCAATGTGATTAAATGTGAAAATTGTTATATACCCTCAAGTGATCAATCACCGCACTCAATCTATTTATGGTTCTTAAGCAGAATCATGACGCGCATTGATTGCCACAAAAAACATCTTGTTTTGGGGAGAGTCAATGTACTGGTCATGTGAGAGATAAGCTATTGCCGTGCCTTTCCAAAAAGTAGTAATACTACTAACCCAATTGAGTATGGCTTCCTCTAGGCACTGCTTTTGTCGCAGAGACGAGAAAAACTGTTTTGTTTATCAATCCAATCCACAATAACAACATGAAAAACAAATTGGGCGATTTCGACACATGACATTACAAGCTATACCCGTGAGTGTTTCTAATGTTTGGTACAAAAAAAGTGTGATCAAATCATGTTTACAATAGAATTAAAGTTATAAGTAAAAAAAGCTTAACATGCTGTTCTTAGATAAACAAACATTAAATTTAAAAATTAGTTTTTTAGTTGTTCAATCAAAGCGCGCTCAATCTTATGATATATAACTTATATAATATAATATATAATATAAGACTTTGCCTGATTTCCTAATTGTCGGTTTTACATTGCTTTTTCGTCATTTTTCAAAAATAATTTAATCTTGTTGTTAAACCACTCTTTTTGAACTGATTTTATTTGACTAGGTTAAAGTAGGCATTGATGGAAAGCCAGCCTGATATATTTACATAGGTTGGTACAGAAAAGTTTTTTTTGTAAAATCACAATGTCATTTTTTTCTGAAAATTTTCTTTACTCTTATTCTTGTGATGCCTAGTGATGCACATTTTTTACCGTAGGCTCCTTCAACTTACATTCACACCCATCTAGGGCCTAGATTTAGACAAACAAAGCCAGGTTAGATTTTTAAAATAAAACTCATCTCAACCTTCGAGTCTTTCTAACTTGTGGTTGAGCAAATCGCCCCACACTCTGTAATTACATTCCGGAACACTTTATTACTCGAGACATCAAGTACAACTTCTCTGCAGACACATTCTTCTACAGCCTTCTCTGTATAGAGAAGGCTCTGTATACAGTAAAAAACCAGTGCACAGCCAAAAGAGATATATTTTAACCCAAACCAAAAAGTGAGTTTAAATAGCAAAATTCAACACAAATGTATAACAAATTAATTAAAAATTTGATCTGTTTGAGTTAAAACTGTCGCATTTGTTGTGTGTAGTGCGCTCACGCAGATTCGATAAGTTGCCTTTCACACTAATCATGCTGTAATAATTTAACCAAATATATTGTTGTACAATAAGCAATTGTAAGACTACTGCAGACATGTCTGTTAATGGAGAGTAGCATGAAAGCATGCGGTGTTCGCACCTGATCGCAAGAGTCAACATAACCGGACTTTATATTGTCTCACTTCCTCTTTGCAAATAGTTTTGCACCGACGCCATTCACACATGGCCAGTGATACAGTGTGTTTGCAAATGCAAAATTGCTTCATCATTTGTAGAATTTTTGTGGCCATTTGTTGTTTGCAATTTTTGCAACTAACAAACGAGTGACGACATTCTTCACAGTCCTGAGTTAGCCCCTATCAACGTATTTGTCACATAATCAATCGTTCACTTCTTAGAAAAAACCAACACGTCGAAAGAGAAGTTTTATTCGTTCTTTATGCTTTGTCTCAATCATCCCATACTGTTTTAGTTACTTGATAGCTAATGAGTACTAATACAAGTTATACTGTCTAAAATAATTATTACCCCTTGCCCAACAAAATTTCCACTGAGACAAACAAGTGTTGCCTAAGATGACACGTCATGTTTCAAATGTACACTATACTGGAGACTAATACATGTTGGCCATAAGGTGATCTACTGGGTGTGCTGAACCAGAACATGACCATTCACTGAGCATGATCAATGTTTCTGCTTGTCAAAGTCAATCAATCATTGGATTTGCTAGGCATGTGAACAGCTTGTGGTTTGCTTGAAAAAATTATTAATAATATGTAGCAGCAATGCTCACTCACGAGATCCTCTTTTGCGTGACATTAGACGTAAATAAGCTGTCTTAATTAGAATAAAATAATTTAAATGATAAACAGCAGAAATTACAGATTTCAGTATAAAGCACAATAAATGTTAACATATCAACTAACTTAAATATACTAACCACACTACCCTGCTTTGTAAATGGACATTGACCATGCGGACCCTTAGGTTGCTTAACTCAATTAATTCTACTTTTCATGGTTTCTATTTTTCAGTGTATGCAGATAGATATATGAAGATAAAAGTAGTTTTTAGTGTGGAGTCCTTGTTCTACCAACCAAATGCGGAAGCGTCAACGTTTAAACACTAATAAAAATTTTTAATTAACTAATTCTGCGGTAATTATGTCTAGTAACATCACAATTTTTAATTTGGTCAATTTTTTACACGATGATTAATAGTCTTAGTTAAAAATTATAAATTTTTAACCTGTGTCACAATTTTTTTTATTAAAAACAGGTAAAGAAACACTAATTTTATTTTACCTAAGAATGAATTTAATGGTCTTTATGTCTGTCTCGAACAGCTATGAAATGCCGTTCTTTATTTATAACCCTCTAATCTTAATTTTATAACTATAACTCCCCTTCATGATATTATTATGACAAACAAGCATTAACAGTCGCACTACCAAGCTTTTGAACGGTTGGCGGACTCCCAAGGTGCATACATTTTGTATACACACACG
>DVQH01000526.1:0-22371 GCA_018231625.1 Papilio phestus
AAAATATATAGTATAGAGTATTAGTGCCGATAATTCGCTATTCGCGGAAAATTTCGATTTTGAGGTCCCTTCAATCGCGAATTACAGGCATTTTACTGTATAGAGAATGAAAAAAAGAGAAATGAAATCAATGATTGAAAACCAAAATTCCCCTAAAACTAAATACAGTAAAATGCTTGTAATTTTTTTAAATTTTTAAGTGTCTTTAATCGGCTGTAATTGGTTCACCATAAACAATGAAATGTTCAATAATTCGAAAATTTTGTTCCAATGTTGGCTGTTGATTATTCCGATAATTCGCAATAAAAGTATTCCGACCAGCTATAGTGTTGATAATTACATTGTTTTGTTTGCATATATTTATCTATATATTTAGAATAAAGTTTTTAATCAAAAACTTTTCTAAATATCTTAGTATGTAGAGTAATTTGCTATTCGCAAAAATTGAATTTTGAATTCAATTCGCGAATTACAGGCATTTTATGAGTGTATCGATATCCCCAAAAAACAGATGACATTGGAGAGACGTCATCTGTGGATAGATAGTCTCAGTGGTGATAAACATATGCGGGCGATTGTGCGCCAGACTGCACTGTTTTGCAGTTCTTTTTGCTCCAAAAACTTGGAGTTTCTCTCCCTCTTTCTTCTTTGAGGTGAGTGTGTTTCAACCTCTCCTCTCTACTCGTGGTTCCATCCAATTGTGTTGTTGATAATCTCCTTGAATGCAAAGTGTCAGTGGATTGTGTTCACTTGAATCATATAGACACACAAACGGAGAGAGACATTTACATTGCGTCACACTGTGTGCGTCTGTTTGGTTTTGTCTGTGTTGATTTCCTTGTTGATTGTAGCTCGTTTTTGTTGGTGGGAGGTTGCTCGGGCACTCTACTCTGCCCGATCGGGTGGTGTTTGGTTGTCCTCGAGACCGTAGGTATGGCTGAGGACGGCGAGGTACTGCGCCAACTTTGGGACTCTCACCTGCCAGTTGCTTTCCACCTCTCCTCCAACGACCTCTACTCGATCAAAAGTCCCGAGCCGTATTATGTAAGTTCGTTGCTTTCTCTCTTTCCCCTCTTTTCCTCTTTCTTTTTGGTTGTCTTGCAATGTTTAACGAGTACCTCTCGTGTCTCCAGTCGATGGTGCCACGGCTTTCATACTTCTCGCTGATCATTGACAAGATCATCGTCTACTTCTCACAGTTCATCGATAGCTCCACCAAATCGGCCTCCAATCTCTGGCTCGATTTTCTTGGCACTCCACTCAAATTGTAAACAATATAATATTTAAACCCTCAAACTCATGCATTGTTGTCGAGACAGAGTAGGCATCAGTATATATTTGTTACTGTCTTCTGTTTTGCCTCGACAACAATGCATTAATTTGACCGCAAAATGTATATGAAAAAATCTATTTTCTTTGTACTAACCTCTTGCTCTGTATGTGTTTGTTTGTTTTGGAACAAAATAGCAACTACCCGATTGGACTTCTCTACGATCTGTATGCAGCGGACATCGAGTTACCATGGAACATTACGGTCAACTTTGATGTGAGTTTCGAAAGCATGTTTTCATTTTTTATTATATAGTTTATGCACACTAAATCATGCATGCATTTTGAAAGGTTATATTGAACCTATTGAAATTGGGTTTTCCAGTTGTGCATTTGTATTGGCCGATACTGGAACTTATACTTGATGTTTGTTCTGTTTGCCTTTGATTACACAGTATTCCATTTGAAACTTTTTTTCTGTTCTATCTCAGTTTTTGTGAAAATATTAAAGAATGATGCCTATAGATGAGATATTAATCAATAAAAAAGTTTCTGGGATTTAGATTTTATCTTAAAATGACTAACAAATTAACACATTTTAACGACTTCTATATGTACAATTACTTCATATATAAGCTCGTTCGAAAGGTAAGCTTAAGGGCTACCTATTGTCCAAATTTGAACCGGAAATCTGATAAGAATGCAGGCAAATTAATCAAAATGTTGATAACCAAAGTTTACAGTCATTAACCCACAATTATCGAATATGATTGAACTAACTGGTATGAATTTGATCGGTAGCGTTTTCCAGTGGACGAGTTGGTTCGGTGCAATACGCGAGCTTCGATGGAGTCCACCTTTATGTCCTTGCTAAAGGAGGCTGATGCGATGAAGCACAGAGCACAGATAGTGCCCAACATGCCCAAGAAAGACCACAATCACATCTGGAACGCACTCGTGAACTACAAGTTTGAGCAGTTTTGGCTCATCAATCGACGGCTGATGACTCCCAGTAATGAGAATCAAGCGGAGACCACGCCCACCTTCAGACATATTCCCTTTCGTTTCTACCTAACCTCCAAGAGTGATCTCCCTCTGCTGGTGCAACGACTAGTGCGGCCAGTGCTCGACTCGGGGCAGCTTGCCACCTTTCGTGATTTGATTACTCAAGTCCTCGGTGAGGATGCCCTTGAGAAGTATCGCTTTGTGACGCAAGGCATCGAGCCTCGGCTCGACACACCGCTTCAGTGGATGAGTGAACATCTCAGCTACCTAGATAACTTTCTTCATGTGGTAATACACGAGAAGTGCTAGCTCAAAGCCTTTGTGAACTCACCCGCACACTCAGTTCGCCACCAACTCACAACTTGACTTTGTTTTCCTGCCTGTACAGTGTGACATGTTTTGTTACCTATTTTACTTTACTTTTCTTCTTTAAACATATTATCGTGATTGTTTTATTCTTTTATTATGCTTATAAATAAGTTTTTGAATTTTTTACCTATTCACAACACAGTGTTCGGATTAAGAATGGTGGTTGACGGTGTGTTCTGTATTACTACTAATCAGCAGACGCACAGTATGGATTTGATTACCATGTGTGTGTGTTGACGTCGATAGGTTTATCTGCTACTCGGTGCATCGGTATTATCGACATCTTGTATAAAACCGTGGTTGTGTGAGTCGACGTGGACTTAGCGTGGCGAGATGGCAGTTTCGCGCCAGTTGACCCAAGCTCGGATCGAGTCAATCATCGACCTATGCAATCACCTCTGCGTTGACTTGCAAGTCACCCAACAAGACCTCGAGATCAAGCCATTTAGGTGATTTGGGTTGTTGGTTCATTTGTTTTGTGTACAATTAATATTAATTTGAATAATCTTGTGGTGATTGATTTAGCAATGGTGTGGACAACGAGGTGTACCATGTAGAATTCAAGTGTGCCACTGGAGTGGAGAACACACTCGGTGAGCCACTCCAATCAGTGGCTATCAAATTCTTTCAGGATCCTTCCGAGGATGAATACTATGACCGAATGCGCGCACTGACCAACGCCATTCTGATTGGCCAGAGTGATCTTGCTCCTAAGGTTTTACTTGCTCGTGAAAATGCCATGGTGATCGAGTTTGTCAAGGTAACATTTTTTATTAAAATTAATAATTAATTACTAATTATTGCTTTGTAGGCTCGACATTTTAGTAAGAAGGATGACAATGACGAAGAGATGTTTCGATTGTTAGCTCAAAAAATTGCTCGCTTCAACGCGCTCCAGGTGCCAATTCCACGGAATGTTCACTTGAAAAACATGGATATGGTTTTTAACAAATGGATTCCTCGTGAGAAGATTGAAACCGACTTTTACAGTGGTTTACGTCAAGATTTGGATCGTCTTGCATGTGTCACCTTCTTGGAGCATAACTTGAATAACACAGTGGACTACATCAAAGAGTTGGTTGGCCGAATCGACCAGCCAGTGGTCTACTCGCACGTCGATCTAAATCATTTCAACATTCTGGTACTCGATCAGTCACGCGAAATTCGTTTCATCGACTTTGACTACTCAAGCTATCACATGCGTGGCTACGATCTTGGCCGATACTTTGTCGACTGCGAGTCGGACGAGGTGTTCGACGATCACGAGTTTGTCGGCGACCAGAAGATGCTTCGTTTTATCGATCACTACATCGACGAGTGTTGCGTTATCCATGGCTCGCAATACCGCGATAATCCGCTCAACTCAAGGGAGAAGATTCTCCGAGAGAGCAAGGTATTTGTGCTCTACTCCAGTCTCGTTGATGTGCTCTTCTGTGTTTGGCTTGCCATCGACAAGGAAGACATTCGTGAGAAGTTTCTTGTAAGTCGATTCAGCTTTTTATTTCCGGTTAACTTTTTAAGTATTTTTTAAAATTCATTGCATAGAAAAATGGTGAGGCTCGCTACAAGGCTATGGTGCAAGCTATGAAACGATTTCAAGAGGATGGTAGCTTTGAGTAGTGACTATGCCATTCAATTATTTTAACACAACGAAATTTTTGTCAAATATATCTTATTAATAAAAACGATTATTTTTTCATAGAGAAAGTTCTTTGTTTCGCAACCTCTTTGTACTGGTACTTGATTTCTGAATGTTGGTGTCATATGGTTGTTGCAGTGATTACCATTTGTATCAATTTTGCACCAAGTTTCGCTAGAGTGCATCTATCAAAGGCAGTATTTTGTTGCTTTATCATTAATAATAAGAACATTATAATGCTTTTAGAAGCATCACACTGTTGAACATATCAATAAGCGGCGTTCTTTAGATAAAAAATAAAAGTAACTTGATTATTATTTAATTTGCACACTACTTGTCACGTATCGCGCATCTGATTAGGTCGGAACGTTTTCTTTCGAACATGATTGATATATATCTATTCAAATTGTTTCGCAGTGAAGTTTGACTTTGTTGAGATAAAAGTTAGACATGGAACCCACACGAGTGAACACAATTGTAAATTGGTGTAATCAACTTTGTGTTGGCTTGAAGATTGAATCCAAAGATCTTGAGATCAAGACTTTTGCGTAAATATCTTTTATTTTAAGAATTTTATATTTCTCACCAATAATTATTTAATTCAAATATATAGAGATGGAATTGCCAGTGAGATCTATCATGTCATATTCAAGGTGCAAACCGACGATTCTTTGCCCAACTCGGTGGTTGTGAAGTTTGGCAAGACCCCGTGGAGTGTCTTTGAAAAGCAAAATCTGAAGTCAAGAACTACCGCGATGATTCTTGGTCCACGCCAAATGGGACCGCGAGTTTTGTTAATCACAGATCTTGCTGTGATTTTTGAATTTCTTCCGGTTAGTCCTAGTAAAACTGTAAACACTACACTGTTAAAAATATTGCCTGGTTATAAACCTAGATTGAGCAAGTTTCTGGTTATAATTTCAAAAATACCAGCTTTTAAGACAGTTTAAGAAAAGTTGGCTTTTAACCCTACAATTTAAAAAAATTCAGCTTATAAGCGTTTGTTTTCTAAAATGTCTGTTTATAAACTTACATATTGAAAGTCTATGCCAAAGACTTGTCGAGTTATAACCAGAAAAGTGCTTAATGTTGGGTTATAACCAGAAAATATTTTAAACAGTGTAGAATCTAATGCTTATGGGTTTAACCAACCAGAGTCGTCCACTGAGTGATGTCGACGATCAGAATGAAACAATGTTTCGAATGTTGGCTCAGAAAGTTGCCGAGTTGCACTCGATGGAGGTTCCGATAGCTCGAAATGACTTTGATGCCAACGCGATGATGACTCTCTGTGATGGCTGGGTTCCCAAGGATTGGTACGATTCGCAAATCAACACCGATTGGGTACAAGAAGCTATGAAACGCAATGGGTGTGACACCTTGCTCAACAACTACCTACCCGAAATTATGGATTTTGTCCGCCAGTGTTTGACTAGTCAAATCGATGCCACATGGCCAGTGGTTTTCTCCCATGGCGATCTCAATCATCCAAATGTGCGTATTGTGAATTCCACCAACTCGATTCAATTTCTCGATTTTGATGATTCATGCTACACTTTTCGCGGCTACGATCTTGGACGTTACTTTAGCGAGTGGGGCACTAGTCAACTGTTTGTCTATCACAAGTTGATCAGTGAGTCCAAGATGCGCCAATTCATCAAGTACTACATCGAGGAGAATTGTCGCATCTATGGACAGAGCTACCGAGATGATCCGAACAACTCGCCGGATAAGATTCTCAAGGAAAGCAAGCTATTCATTCTTTACGCTTACCTCTTCAATGCAACCTACACCTTTCAGAGAGGCCTAAACAACAAGACTGATCTAGATGAATATCTGGTAAGGCAAAGATACACTTTGCTTTGGTATATATTTAATTAATTTTCAAATTTTTTAGGTTCATGCAGAAACAAACGTCAAAATGCTGATTGAGTACCAAAAGATGTATGAAAAAGAAATACAGCTCAAGAAAGAATAAGAAGTTGCGATGTGAAAAGCGCTTATAAATTGTTTAATGCTTAATAATATTTACAAAACGGAATACAATAAAAAGAAACCAGATTTTGTGTATTAAAATGTTTGTCGTTTGAGAAATGATTTTAGACGTTTATAGTGTTTTGATTGCATTAAATTAATAAATAACTTATTTAACTTATTAAATATTACTTACTAAATAACTTATTTAAAATAACTTATTTTAAATAAGTCATAGTTATATCTTCAAGTGACACTATCACTTACAGGGATTATCACAATTTTTTGATGATATACACCCTTGCGAAAGGATGGGAGAGGTTAGATTGTCTCAACATGGCAGCGAGCGAGGATCGAGTTAGATCGATAGTCGACTTGTGCAATCAGATTTTTTTAGGGTTTCATCTTACACCGAACGACATTCAAATCAAACGTTTCACGTAAGTTATCTTTATCAAATATATAAAATTGTTATATTATAATTGTTTTTTGGCTATAGAACTGGTATGGAAAGCGATATCTTTCATGTAATTTTGAGTAAAAAATCAAACTCGACTCAAGAATCGGTAGTCATCAAATTTTTCAATGCTACTATGTCTATCGCTCAACGCGTGAGAGTGACAAATGTGTCACTTGTGACTGGATTGAACAATCTAGCACCGAAGATATTGCTCGCCACTGACGAGGCTTTGGTTTTTGAGTTTATCAAAGTAAGTTGATCCAAGTTCATTTCATGTGACTAAAACACAATCGACATTTTATATTATATATAGTGTCGACCATTGACCGAAGGAGATGATCGCAATGAGAAGATATTCGAAAGAGTAGCCAAACAAATGGCTCGACTTCACTCACTGCAAGTGCCAATAGCACGCAACGATCGACAGGAGTTCTTCACCAACATGGTTTTCGACTACTTTCCCAATCAACGAATCGAACAAGAGTTCTACGGAGAAGAGAATCGACAAGTGTTGCGTCGTCTCGAGTGCACTACCTTGTTGGAGCACAACATGGCGGACACGATTGACTATGTCAAACGATGTCTGGCGAGTCTTGCCAAGCCATCCTGGCCAGTTGTCTTCACGCACGGCGATATCAATCACTTCAATGCAGTGCTTCTTGAGGAGAAAGACGACATTCGCTTCATTGATTTTGACTATTCCTGCTACCATTACCGAGCACTCGATATCGCTCGATACTTGAGTGACTATTCAAGCTCGGAATTGTTTGGCAATACCGCGGCGGCTAGTGACGAGGTGATACTTCGCTTTATTGAGCACTACATCGAAGAGAACTGTTGCATCTACGGCAACCAGTACCGAGACGATCCCAACAACTCGCCACAACTACTTCTTCATGAGTGCAAGATATTCATCCTTTTCGCTTATGTCTTTAACCTCATCTACACGGCTAACAAAGGAATTCGAGAACCCGAGTACCTTGTGAGTTTGCTGAAATTGTTTCTATTGAAATTTTGTTAACCATTTTTAACTCAATTTTATAGCGTTACACTGAAACTCGGTATCGATTAATGCTGCAATTCAAGAAACGTTTTGAACAAGATTTATTAGATTCTGAAAAACAACGATTAGAAAATAAATAAATAATGCAAATAAGCTATTGAAATTAGATTAGAGACTTTCTTTAAACTCAACACTTGCATTATATAAGAATCGGTTCTCATCTATCATGTCAGCATCGAAACACTTGTGTCAAGTAGTAATAAAAAAGTTTTGTTTGATAGTGAATAACTGGTATAAGAAAAATTCCACGTGGAAGCCATTTTTGCGATATTTCTTGTTTTTTTGTATATTACGATAATTGTCATGCTCGTAAAGCGTACAATACATGAGAACAGCTGATAAGCCGGCGGAGAGAAGTGCCGCTGCAGTGGAGATGACTCGATTCGCTCGGTCAACAACAACATTATTTTATTAACTTTGTAGACACTTTTCTCTCTCTCTCTCTCTTCATCTAAGATTTACTGGTAGCTACTATCAATCTCGTAGTTGTATCGATATGGTAAGCATCGACTGGGGTCGCTGTTGTCCTGTCGGGATTGGCACGAGTTGGCTCGACCTGTATCGACGCGTGGATTGTGGTTTGGTGTGTTGGAAAGAGAATGGCAAGAGTGGACAAGCAGCTTACCGAGGAGCGCATTCAATCTATCATAGCTCTATGTAATGAGATCTGTGTTGACTTCCACGTGGAAGCCGATGATATTGAGATCAAGACCTTTGGGTAAGGGTTGCTCGATTTGTGGTTTGGTGCGAGACTTATGTGTCAATTTTTGATTGACAATCAGGGAAGGTGCGGTGAGTGAAATCTACCACGTGGTGTTCAAAACACCCACCAGTGATCAGAATGCACTGGGAAAGCCACTCCACTCGGTGGTGGTTAAGTTTTTTGAGGCCAATCGAAGCCACATCGATCGGGTCAAATCGAAGACCAACTCAACCCTGATTGGTTTGCACAATCTCTCACCGGCAGTATTGTTGCTTCGAGACACGGCACTGGTGCTCGAGTACATCCAAGGCAGACCTCTCACCGATGACGACGATCGTGACGAGCATCTCTTTCGACAGTTGGCCCAAAAGGTAGCTCGGTTTCACTCGCTCAAAGTTCCCATCCCACGCAACGATCACAAGGCAAACGTGATCCATGCATGTGATGTGTGGCTGCCTCGGGCACGGCTCAACTCGCATCTCTACTCGGGCCCGGTTGGCGAGGTTCTGCAGCGTCACAAGTGCACCACTTTGCTGACCAATCACCTCGCTGATACGACCGACTTCATCAAGCGATGCGTTTTTGCCTCACAGGCCAACATAGTCTACTCGCACTGCGACCTCAACCACTTCAACATTGTCCTTCTCGAGCCAGACCACCAGATACGATTCATCGACTTTGACTACTCGGGCTACCACTATCGAGGCTGTGATTTTGGCAAATTTTTTAGCGAGTGCGAACACGCCACCACTCATGAACATGAGTTGATTAGTGACGAGAGGATGCTCCAGTTCATCAAGTACTACATTGACGAGTGTTGCGTCATCCATGGCGAGAGCTACCTACAGGATGCTCGAAACTCGCCCGAGCAGATTCTGAAGGAGAGCAAACTCTTCGTTCTCTACGCTCTCATGATCAATGTTCTCTTTCAGGTTTGGCTTGCCATCGAGAAGGAGCAACTTCGAGATGAGAGTATTGTAAGTATTTGCTTTGATTTGCAAAAATTCTTTTAAAGATCAATTCTCAAACTAGATCAATGCCGAGCAAGCCTATCGAATGATGATGCGTCTCAAAAAGAGATTCCAAGAGGCAGGTGTTCTCGATAACTAGGAGCTTGTTTTATTTTTTTACATTGTGTAAAACTGTATTCAATATAATAATATAATAACGATTATAAATAACAAATGTTGATGATCAATAAAATCTATTTGCCAATCAGTTCTTTTACTTGACTCATAATTGAAGATGAGTTGAGATTGCTGAGCGAGACGTTCTGTTCGACGCCGAATTCTGTGTTAAACACAAAATTGTCTAAGATTGAAGGAGAGAAAATTGAAGACAAACTTACCATACCGAGCCCATAGCTTAGGTTCAATGCCTTGAGCTTCGCGGACCAGAATCGGAGTGCTCGGAATCTGCTTCTTCAGGTTGACATAGTTTTCTTGTATAAAGTTTCTAGTTGAATAGCGAAATAATCGATTGGATAAAGTACAACAAAAATCACTTAATCCAAACCAACCTCACACCTTCGCTGCTTTTGCCGTTGGGACAAAGATGAATGCGCAACTCCTTGAGCGCTCGTCCCTGATTGAGTATCTTGCCCACCTTGGAGGCCATCGCGGACCTAGAGTCAACTTGTATACTACGAGAAGGCAACAAATCTGGACTGATGCCACCAATGTGACTTTGACCAGATGCCGTGCGTGTGCAGACTGTAAACAGAACACACACACTCACAATATGAGCCACTCAGAGATGTTGTTATGTTACTTTTAAAAAATATTTGTTGTTTCAGCTTTTTTGTAACAATTTACAATTTAAAAACAGTTTATTCTTAGATCAATTTGTAAAATTATTTGCTTTAAATAGTTTATAATTTTTATAACTAAATCAACAATGCATTTAAATATTTTTATTTGATTTTTTTGCATTTAAACCTACATTTTTACAGGTCAATGAACAATGAACATTTGATTTAGTCAAGTGTGGTTTTGTATTTATTGATTATAATTGCGTGTACAATCTAAAACCCTATAAAATTTCCATACTTGACTTTATATTTAAAGTTTTACCATCCGAAACATAAACTATTGTATAAAAGATACATAATTGCGCATTAAACACAATTTTACAGCAATTCTTCAACTTTACTTAAAGTAAATTTTAAATAAGAAATGAAGCATAGTGAGGAAATGCCCGATGTTTAATTTGAATTTGAATAGAAAATGAAAACTTATGAATCATATAGTATGATTCATAATTGTCATTTGTTCATAATTTTAACATAAAAATATAGCGAAGAAAAGTGCCACTGTATAGGGAATTTTGGTAACGCTCAATTTGATTCATTCAAATGACAACAGATGCTATGTTATTCACGATTGCACACCACTTTAGGTTGTGACTTGCCAAGCAACTCGTTTTTCACGATTCATCACTCAGTTTACCTTGCTTGGTTTGTCATGGTTTCTTGATTTGCATTTCCTGTTTGCAGCTAGAACAGCTCTATACAACAGGCGAACTTTACTCTTTGGACTTTAATTTAATTTGGAAATAATCGTTGACCAAAAAGTGACTTAAGTATACTTTGTTTATGACAAGACTAGTGCTCGATAACTGTGTAGCGGTATTAGGGTGGGTTATGATTGATGAAGATTGGAGTTAGTGCAATCAGTGCGATACTGTTCGAGGTTGCGTTGTAGTCACACGGCACCAGTGTGTATGATCGACCAAGCATGGATCACACCAAGATACTGGAATGATGTTGTAGTGGTGTAATGTCCGGACATCTGGCGGCCACCCAACCGCCACCGTCAGACCGTCCCCCCAACCGAGAGACGTCCGAGTCGTTTGCAAACCACTAGTTGAGTACAACCACACTAGAACACGCTTCGGCAGAGCTGTGCCACTGTGGCCAAATGGTGTAAACACAACACCACCACCGATCGACGACGACGACCACCACTGACAAACGACAAACACCGAAGTCCTCGAATACTGGTCTGGTGTGCTGGCAAGTGGCGCTCCAGTGCCGCAACAGCTGCTCCTCATTCTCAATGTGTGTGATCTAATTATCTAGTATATCACACTCGATAGCCCACTTCTTTGGTGTGATTTCATTAATTTCCCTCCACTTGTTGGCTAACATAGCCAAAAAATGATGCCGTCTCTTCGATCGGTGACGCACTTGTGTTTGGTGGCCCTCGGTCTCGTCTGTTTGACGGTGGTGCTCGAGGAGCCTCGGGCCGAGGGACAAATGTTTCGCAATTGCTGCTACTATGTAACCATACGCAACTGCTCCGGCAATGGAGAAGTGTCACATCTCTGTCCCGACTGCACTAGTCCCACTCCGTTCTGCGGCGAGAGAAGTTGCAACATCTTCGGCTGCAACTGCGATGGATGCCGTAAACAAAAAGAAAACACGGAAATCATTGGTATGGCTACTTGGATCACCAAGCATTTCCGTCGGCGATAACGTCATTCACACTATTCTGTTGCCAAATTATTTTTGTATTTGTACACAAACATTGTAATTTTGATAAAACCTACATTAATCAATAGTAATAAAAAACCTATGTCATTGTTGTGGAATCGGATGTAGTGGTGTTGGCAGTAGGTGTGCTCACTGTACTCGTCGTACTTGACATTGAATTAGTGGTGGTCGAATTTTTGAGTGAATCAGGAACTTGGTATCGAATAACCTCGTGGATGCCTTGACAGTGCGATGACTTGGGTTGGTTCACCACACGAATATGAGCCCACTGGTCAATCACCATTGCGATGGTCATGTCTGAGTTCGAGAACGGAGTGCTCGTCTGCAATGAAGCCTCCAACTTCCATCCGGTTGGAATTGGACCCTAGAGGGAGGTGATGACAGTTGACAACATGGAATGAGTCACTCACCTCGGGACACCAGCCATCGTCGGGCAGGAACATTGTGACCGGAATCGTGAATGACTGGTTAAAATTGGTGCATAGCCGACACGTCGGTGGGTCAATCTTTTCCTGGTTCCACCCGATAATCCACGGACCACCCAGACGTGAACGGCGGATATTCTCGGGAATCATCACCGAGGCAACCACAGAGATCATTGTTGATGGAAAATAGCCTACAGGGCAGAAAAGGTAGTTCAAGGTCAAGTTTAAAATAGTTCTCTCGTTGAATGTTCAACAGTATACAAGCAAAACATCCGATCAGGATGTTGACTTACGGGGCACAAAGTCGATCTCGGCAAAGATGGGCATACCGCGCAATAGTCGGACGTGTTGCGCGGTGATATTCTCGATGCCAGTGTACATAATGCGGATCTCACGAATCACATTGTTGCCCTCTGCTCGAATCACACCGATTACCGATTCAATCACCCAGATGACGCAACAAGATAACTTACTGACATCGGTTAGGTTCCGTAATACAAACACCTCGGCACGGGCAGAGACCACCAGTAACGACGATACCAAGCAAATAGCTAACCTGGCCAACATGGCGATTGAGTCAAATGACGTTCACTTCAAACTGATCTAACCGAGACTGACCATCTCTTTCTACTCGTTCCACTAGTTTTGGTCACTTCATGCGACACTTGATTGGCATGTTTCCTCTTGTCCATCTATTCGAGTGATTACAAATCAAAAAACGAAACAATAGACCGAGAGATGGGTCAGTTTTGTGTCGATTCATGTTGCTCCGCTATCACTGATTGATCACTTTGACCAGACAAGGTTTCGCCAATTGGTTGATCGAAAACAGCTTGGTTTATGTTTTTTCACCATTTGTGACAGTTGGAGGCTACAAAAACAAATAAAAACTCGTGTTGTGTAATGTTTTAACCTGTATTCAGTGTACATATGTGAGTTTTATTACTACGATACTGAAAAAACTCAATTTTCAATCCTAATTCGTAACACTTTACAGCTTTAGGATTTAACAAACATTTATTCTGAATATAAATTCTGTGTTACACTGAGTGTTTTGGTAAATAAGTTTCTGGAAACAACAGGTGCGTTTTGGACCAAGAGCTATATATGTTTTGGGCATAGAAGAAAATCCCGATCTTTAAAGCAAATCATCAAACGTGGTACCATCGTAGCCAACGTTCTCCTTGGCAAGATCAGAGAAAACCAGATATTGACGGTTCTTAGCAATGCCCAGTCCAGAGTTGAGAATATCCATCACCACCTTGGAGGTTACCTTATTCTTGTCGCGGCTGATGGCACCGATAGAGCCAAGAGAGCAGATGGCGGCCGGTTCGCTCGAGTCGCCTAGTTAGCCAAAACATCGATATTAGCGAGTGACACACCTCAAAGTGGACTGAGAGAATGGATTGACATACCCCAGTTGAGATTGGCGCCGGCATTGATGAGCACTACAACATAACTCACTGGCTTGCCGAGCGACTTCGCAACTGCATTCACCAGTTGACTCGACAAACTGGCCGGCACCTTGTCGGTGGCTACGTTTGTGGTCACTGTCAGGGTTGGCATGATGGCTTTACGAGGTTAGATACGATCCAAATCGATCAAGTCAAGGACAGCCGAGGTGACGACACTTTAGTCTAGATGGAGGTGGAGTGACAACAGTGGATGGAGAAATAGAAATAGCCACTAACAGTACTGCTGCGCACGCATTCAACTCATGATAATGTTATGCAAGTCAAAATAGTTGACTTTAAATAAAATGTTCCCGCCAAACTAAATATAAAGCTTGAATTGATAATTGAACAAATCTTCACAAAAATATTTTTTAATAACTTTTAAGCTAAGTTGCTTAATTAAAATCTAGTAATGCGTGATGTAAATTTTTATTATTAATAATTTTTAAAAACGTTGTGAGACAGTAAATATAAATAATTTATAAATATTTTTTTCGTATTTATAAAATTTAGCCACCTCTCTCTCTCTCTCTCTCTCTCTCTCTCTCTCTCTCTCTCTCTCTCTCTCTTATTTGTTTCTTCTTGTTTTTAATTATTACCCAGATTTTTTTAAATTTTTCCATTTGCTCTACATCTGCATTATTATTTTTTAAAAATTAAACATTTTCAACAATATTCCCGATGTTGAAAAAGTATTCAACATTTATTCAAAGTTTTGCAATTAAAATCTTTTAAAATAATTTTTTAATTAAATATCGAATAATTATAGATCAGAGAATTAATTTTTACAGATAATCATTTTTATTAAATACAAAATTGTCAACAAAATTGATAAATAAAAATAATTAGATCATAGCAATAAAATTTTCAACAAATAGAAAGGAGAATTAGATTTCATGTAACACTATTTGAGATTACTACTGATATATACTAGATGTGTGTGATATGTAAGAGTTGAATTGATTTTTATTGGTTTTTATGTTATGGCGGAAAATAATGGCGATAGTTGTCAAGAGGATCAAGTTGAACCCGTGGTTGCAAAGCCAGAAATCAACCACAAGGAAGAGGAAGAAGTGACTTTGACATTACTCACACCGGTGGCACTCTCTCCCAGTGCTGCCAATGACACCGCTATCGGCAAATCTGATGGCCCGCCTAACACTGTTTCTGCCATGACCACAAGTCACCTGAGTATCCAGAGCGATACACCTGTTAACGCGGCCTTAAGTGTGCCAAGTAACATTTCTACAGTAACCACTGAGTCGAGTGCTGCTTCCAACGCCAACACTGTACCAGCATTGACTCCCAGAAAGAGTCAATCTAAAGCTCCATGCTGGCAGTACTTCGAGCGCGTTTCGGATGAAGATGCAAAGTGTAAAGTCTGTGGTAAGGTGATCAAGTGTCGCGCATCCATCACCCGTGGTCTCAACAAACATCTGATTGGTGTTCACAAGTTACAACTGTGGGAGAACACCAACCAGAAAGTGGGTGAAAGTGAAGCAAAAAATGATGAGCATTCTGTGAAGAAGACTAAACTGGAAACCGAGAAACCATTGGAGTGTTCACCAAGTTTACCCGAGATACCGAGCGTGGCGAATGTCACGTATGTTCACAAGCTGAAATTGTGGGAGAACAACAACAAAAAAGTGAGTGAAACTAAAGATACAGGTGAGAATTATTCTGTGAAGAAGGCAAAACTGGAAACCGAGAGATCATTGGAACATTCATCAAGTCTCCCTGAGACACCGAGAGCATCGAATATCACTGTAAATCCGCAGCCAACTCACCAATTTCATTCCAATCGCGTTCAGGTAGAAACTAATCAGTCTCATCAGTCTGGCAACCTAAGCGACATCGTGCGGCAGATAAACCAACTTCGGCGCGACACCGACCAGCATAATCGTATTTTGTGGCAGATTCGTCAGGTTTTGCTTGAGATGCCATTTCCGGTCAATTCCAACCGCTGGACTAACCAATTCAACTAGCATGATACTTGAATGCTATAATTAAATTCAGTTAAATGTGTTATTAGAGTGAAAGTTTTGCTTTCAAAAAGTAAGATATTTTACAACTACGAATGGCAATTTTATATCTCACTGCAATTTAAGTATTTTTTAAATAGAAAATTTTGAAAACCAATTTAGAATGACAAATAGAAAAGTACTAGCACTGTGCACTTGTAATAAGCTATATAAGGTAAACTCACCGTCTGTAATGATGAACAAGTCAATGTGAAATGATGAAGATTGTACGGTACGCGTTGTACGATTACTGGAGCGAGGTAGGCGATCCTCGATTGCACCACTATCCTCTTTTGTCCGGTGGACCTGCACCGCTCATATTTCTCATCTTGTGCTATGTGGTACTGGTCACCTGGATTGGACCAGTGCTGATGCGCAACTACAAACCGTTTCAGCTCAAAATGGTCATTCTTGCTTACAATCTATTCAACGTACTCACCAGTGTTTATTTTTGCATGAGCATAATCTACATGAGCAACTTTGGCAAAGAGTTGTTTGAATTCGAAATCCAACCCAACAATGACAAATCGAACGAAGCACTGGGCATCATTCGCTTTGCTTGGTACTACTTTTTGTCCAAACTGGTGGACCAACTTGAGACGGTCTTCTTTGTGATGCGTCACAAGCAGTCACAGGTGTCGTTTTTGCACGTGTACCACCACGCCTCGGTGCCACTGATCGTGTGGATCGGTGTGAAGTGTGCACCAACCTCTGGTCCGGCGGCTATCTTCCCCTTGCTCAACTCTGCAATTCACGCCGTGATGTACACCTACTACTTTCTGTCGGCCCTAGGCCCACAGTACCGGCACTACTTGTGGTGGAAACGATACATCACCGTGTTACAACTGGCACAATTTGTCATCATTCTACTCTACGGCTTAGCATTTGTCTACTTACAGCGAGGTTTTCCGCTTGTCTTCGCCTTACTTCCCGTGATTCAAGCTCCACTCTTTTTTGCGCTTTTCTACAATTTTTACCGACAAACCTATCACAAGAAAAAACTTTCTTAAAATAACACACTAGTAAGCTTGGAACAAATCATAATCAACAAATTAGTTGTGAAACATAGTGATACCATAAAATAAAAATAACTTAATAACAGTTTAATCCCAGGAAGGAGTCAAGTCAACGTTTGACCGGAAAAATAAAACAAGTTTTGCAAAGGAAGTTTTAAATCAGAATTAATAAGAATTACAGTGAGTTTTCACATTTAGGGTTGAAATGTAAAAACACTCAGAGAATTGGCAAGCTAAAGCACGTTCTTATTATGCGATTCTATCTAAACAACAACTGTAAATGAAGGTTTACTGTATAAAAATATACAATATACCAAGCTTAACTAGTGTGTTGGCTTTGAGGTTCAAAGTTCAAAAGTTAGACCCCTTGAGTCGAGGACGAGTTGAATAGGTACAGAGAGGAAACATGTGGGATTATGGCACCACGTGGGGCAATGGTAGAGGCACACTAAACAGTGCTCAAACTAGGACCCTTGCAGTGTTTGCTATTAGCCTTGGAAGCAATGCGGCCTTGCATATTGCCCACACATACACGTGCTATCTAATCGCAACCACTCTCACCACCCAGCGAAAATTTGAGAATCTTCTCGATTAGTTTCTCTACGACAAGTGCATCTGGAAAATATTCAACCGGTGGGTAACTTTTTGAGTCTCATTAGGTAAGGTGCAAGCAGTACTTTAAGCCATATTTTAAAAAGATTATTTTAAAATTAATTTTAGTGTCTATGTATAGATTACAACAGTACTGTTGATTTAGTATTAACTATTTTGGAATAACACCATAGAGGAAGGTTTCTTTGATGACAAGAGGCTGTCGTGGTCGTTATAAATTCCCTTAATTAAATTGCACATTAATTCGACATGTTAGAGCGATTTGTTCATATGTAAGTAATTGACTCTCACATAAGAGGAAGTTCACAGAGGTTTTGAGAAAAAAATTAAGGGAATTTTGACTTGCATATAGCATTCATACTTATCCACAAGTGAGAAACTTTTGTTGGTTAATTACTAATACGTAAGAGTTTTCTCACAATGTCATGCCAAAAGCTAGCTTATGAGTATATAAATAGTTTTGTTTAATAGGCATTTTCATTGTTAGATCATAAGAGAAACTGATATTTATTTTATTGTAATTTGTGTAGAATTGAACTGATTCAACTCAAGTATCATGAGGAATAGATTGCAATACTACCTGAGTGACTACTGGGAGGAGGTAGGCGACCCGCGCATCAAGAGCTTTCCACTGATGTCCGGTGGACCACTGCCAATATTTGCTATCATCGTACCCTACGCGATACTAGTCACCTGGATTGGACCTGCACTAATGAAGAACCGACAGCCATTCTCACTGCGCAGAATCATCTTTGTGTACAATCTCTTCAACATCATTTCAAGCGTCTACTTCTTCTTCATGACCATTCACCTTCTTCAATACGGCCGGCTTTTGCTTGATTTTCGCCGTGAAACAACCGAGATCTCGCCACGAACCGAGTTAATCTGTCACTTCGGTTGGTGGTACTTGATGTCCAAGCTCTTTGATCTGGTCGAGACAGTCTTTTTCGTGATGCGTCACAAGCAATCACAAGTGACCTTCTTGCATGTGTATCACCACGCAGCAGTGCCCCTCATAGTATGGATTGCCATCAAGATTTCGCCAACTTCCGGTCCCTCAGGACTGTTTCCGCTGCTCAACGCGGCAGTTCACACCATAATGTACACCTACTATCTGTTGTCTGCACTCGGTCCACAGTACCAGCGCTATCTGTGGTGGAAAAAGTACATTACTGTGATGCAACTTGCACAATTTGTTATCTTCATGGCTTATGGTTTGATCTTTCTCTTTCTTCAAGAAGGTTTCCCTCTGATTATAATTTTAATGCCTAACATTCAAAGTCCACTTTTCTTTGGTCTCTTCTACAACTTCTTCAAGCAATCCTACATCAAGAAACAGAACAAAATTAAGTCTAGCTAAAATGAGATTTAAAAAACCATACGTTGTACAGTTCTTGTAAACAAAACAATTTTTCCTGTTTTATCACATTGCATTTGTTTATTTTTATTTTATTTTATTGTTTAAAATTTGAAATAATAAAAAACAATTTGTATGAGATGTGGCAACTTACGTAAGTTATACACCACTACATTCCACAAGTTTTCACATATTTCTTTTCTTTCCTACTTCCTCTATCAATAACACGAAATTGAGTCTGTTGTCATTCGTAATCAGTAACTCATCACACGAATTAAAGTGTTGAATCACAAAGTTTGGTTGAAAGCAATATCGTGTTATATATAAAGTTTTGATTGTCCATTGCAAAGTTGTTAATATTGGTTGAATTCAACACAGACCAGAGCACGTCAACCTTGTGAACAAACGATTGATGGAGACATTGAACTATGCATTGTTTGGGCACTGGGCCGAGGTAGGCGACCCTCGAATTTCACATCTACCTTTGATGTCGGGAGGTCCACTGCCCCTAGTTGGCATCATTGCACTCTATCTTGCGGTTGTCACGTGGATTGCTCATGTACTGATGAAGAACCGAAAAGCCTTCTCACTGCGCAGAATCCTTTTCGTGTACAATCTCTTCAACATCATCTCAAGCGTTTACTTCTTCTTGATGACCATTCATCTGCTTGACTACGGTCGACTTTTGCTCGATTTTCGTCGTGAAATAAACGAGATCTCGCCACGGACCAATTTTATCTGTCACTTTGGTTGGTGGTACTTGATGTCCAAGCTCTTTGATCTGGCCGAGACAGTTTTCTTCGTGATGCGCCACAAGCAATCGCAAGTGACATTTCTGCACGTGTACCACCACGCAGCAGTGCCCCTGATAGTGTGGGTAGCTCTCAAGATCGCACCCACCTCGGGACCATCTGGTCTGTTTCCACTGCTTAACTCGGCAGTGCACATAGTGATGTACACCTACTATTTTGTAGCAGCACTGGGTCCTCATCTGCAGCCATACCTATGGTGGAAGAAGTACATCACCGTGATGCAACTTGCACAGTTTGTCATCTTCATCCTCTACGGCATCATATTTCTCTTTCTACAACGAGACTTTCCACTCATCATGACACTTATGCCCAACATTCAAAGTCCTCTCTTCTTTGTTCTCTTCTATAACTTTTTTACAAAATCCTATAACAAGAAACAAAAATAATAAAGTTCAATTAATGAAAATATTATTTAAAATAAAAAACAACTTACTAACACCAATTTGTTGGTCTAAATATATAAAAGGCTGAGATGACGTTAAAGAATTAAACAAGGTTTACATCCTTAATTTAAGGGAAATTTAATCTAATCGGTTGTTACTTATTTACTAAATGAAAGTGAATTAAATGACTTAAAATGAAGTAAGTGATTTGCCGGATAAGTGGGGAGTTTTATTTTAGGTTGAAAATCAATGAGATGAGATACACTGTACAGATCATTAACTTGTCATGTCTAAGCATCACTAGTGAAAATGATCACATAGACCACTTTGCAAGAAGTGTACCGCTCATATATTTGTGCCAATTAGAGTAACTGGCACTTTCTGTATTTGTTTCTTTCATTCTCTTGGTCGCCTTGACATTTGATAATTAGCTCACAAATTTTTCAACAATGAAAACAAACACTTAAAAAAATAAAAATGTACAGTATCCAAGTGAGTGTTTTCAAGTTGAAACAATCCTGTTTAAACACGTTTTTTCACCAAATCGTACCAAATGATTCGTGCCTTTGATTTGAAATGAACACGCTTAGTGGAAGCAAGCTCAATTAAAGTTGATGAATTAAAACAAATACCCGCCTTCCGTGTGTTTGCGTCAGCTTTAGAAATCTTAATTTAAAGTTTTAAACAAATCATTGCAATTGAACAACACGGACCATTAGAGGGAAAGACCAAAACAACTACCAAAAAAACGATGACATAGGAAAGAGTATGAGGAGTAGCAAATCATCGAAGTTTAATTTTACTCAACTTTTCCTTTCGGCACATCGTGATATAAAAACACCAAAAAAAGTTTGGTTAGTTGGTAAAGTTTTTGCCTGATGGCAGTTCGAGTTGTACTTTTGTTCATTTGTTACCTCGCTGTCTTCATTCGGAATTGATTTTGTCAATATACTTTGATTAGAACATAAGTTTGGATGGAGTCTGTTCGGTACGCTTTGGTGGACTACTGGGAAGAGTATGGCGACCCTCGGATCGAGCAGTACCCACTGATGAGTGGTGGAATCACTACTCTGCTCACCATCATGGCAACCTACGTAGTGTTGGTCAAGTGGATTCTACCCGAGTGGATGCGCCACCGAGCACCTTATACCCTGAAAACACCAATCATTCTGTACAACATAGCCAACATAGTCTTCAATCTATACTTTTTTGTAAATGTACTCATCATTCTCGACTTTGGTCGTGATCTGTTCAACTTCAAACTGCAGCCACGCGACGACTGGTCCCCGCGCGCCCTCTACCGTGTTCGTTTCGTGTGGCTCTACTACCTGTGCAAGCTTTTCGACATGCTCGACACGGTGTTCTTTGTGTTACGCAAGAAATACTCCCAGGTTACCTTTTTGCACGTGTACCACCACGCAACGGTGCCCTTCATCGTGTGGACTTGCATCAAGTTAGCGCCAACCAGTGCTCCAGACAAGATGTTTCCCTTACTCAACTCGATAGTACACATCGTCATGTACACCTACTACCTGTTGGCCTCGTTTGGCCCTCAACTTCAACCCTACCTCTGGTGGAAGAAGTACATCACTGCAATGCAAATCTCACAGTTTGTCATCTTCATTATCTACGGAGTGGCGTTCACGATGCTTCAAGAGAACTTCCCAATGGCTTTCATGCTTAGTTGCAACATTCAAAGTCCCATGTTCTTTGTCCTCTTCTCGCAATTCTACCAAAAGTCCTATCAACAACGAAAAATGAAGTTAAAATCAACATAAATTTTATGATAGAGTCGATTCAATCAACGCACATTTGGAACCTTCATACTCGAGTTTATGCATGAGAACAAAATTTGATTAAAACGTAGACAGCGCCATCTTTCGGTCAAGGAAATTAAATGTTTAGTCTATCTGAATACTCGTTTAAATTTAATGCAACTTGTTAATAAATGGGTAACTTAATTAAAAAAATGGTTCAATTTATGTAATCCAAAAAATTTAATCTAAACATTGGATTTACTGCTAAATATACTATTGGTCAACATTCAATTTGTACTACCAAAATTATCGCTACTTACAGCTAGCTAATTTATTTTTCTAAACTGCCAAAATTAATTGTTAAATTTGGAATAATAAAATAATTTTTAAAAAATTATTATTACATAAGTTATCGTTCAGGATGATGAAAAAGGTACAATTGACATTAGTTGTCACAAAAAATACCGAGTTAGGATTGAGATTGTTGATTTTCAATTGGAGGTTAAGTTGCAAGAGAGAGAGAGAGAGAGAGAGAGAGAGAGAGAGAGAGAGAGAGAGA
>DVQH01000527.1:0-22368 GCA_018231625.1 Papilio phestus
AAAATTAAACTTGTTCTCTATTACAAGTTTAACCACTTTTATTTCTAAGAGTGAATGTAGGGAAAAGATTGATGCCGAGGTCATACGTAGTTTTTTGGTATCACTCTTTGTCTTGCTCATTATAGTAAAGTACAATATTTATTGAAATAGATAAAGTCCATTTTTTTATATCTCAAAATTGTACTTTGCTTAGCTTATAATTTCATAATAGGCAACAAAATTCAATATATTCGAGTTTACTATGTGCACAGCTTGCCATGTATTTCTTGTCTTGGAATAAATTTAATACAAGTGGTAACATTATTTTTTTAAATTTAATACCTAATCTTATAATAAAACTGATAAATTTGTTTATATATTATTGACGAGAACTTTAATAGGTACATTACAAATTGTACTTGTTTTCTTGAAAGTTAAGTTCGTTTCATGATATAACATTTGCACCCTCATTTGCACAGGTATTTTTTCTCCATCGAATCATTATTTAAAAGAATCGAGAAGATAAAGAAAACTCTTTAATAGTACCAGAAAAAATGCAGGAACAATAATTCATTCGACTGAGTGGCAATAGAGAAAATTGATTTACAAAATAGTATCTTATATATATATATAAGAGATAAAGTAATGTGGGGACACATGAAGAGAAATCAACCTAAGCGTATTGGCATGTCAGCTTTCCGTACATGACGATGTTTTATATGTGCTTCTAGATCACGCTGGCTCAAGTAAGTTCGTTTACATGACTCATTTCTGCATAAAAATACTGTTCCGAGATTGCACTTTTCAATTTTAAAAACTCCTTCTGAGCACCTTAGGCAAGCATTTGGTGATTGTAGAGCACAGTCGTAGCAAAATATATGCTTGCATGGAATCTAAATTTAAAAAGAAAAAATTGGTTACCTTGACTCACTTTGCCACCAGATACTGACCATTCGTCCGTAGATGAGAATAGGCAAATTGCACCGTTCACAAAGATGAATGCTTGGATTGATAATCTTTTCCCCTACTAGATTGGCTTTGTACTTCCACTGCAATTGGTTAGTTTTGCCAAAAGAAGGTAACGAAGTGACGTAAGCACCGTAGATGTCATTATCGTTGCCATTCATTGCAAAGTCAGCATCGTAGATTTCACTCGACAGTTCGGGGTTAAGATCATCGCCGGTGGTGGTCATTTTGATGGGTAAACTAGATTGAGTGGTCTCAACGCGGATCAACACACACCAATCATGCCATTCTCATTCTATTTACACTCTCAACCCACTCAATGTTTACATTGCTTCATTCTTCATCTACTCATCTCTTTTTTCATCGTTCCTTTTTGTTTTTTATTTTCAGCATATACCACTTACTATGGGCAACATTGTACCCTCATCATTGCTTTGGCTACCAATTAATTTTTAAGATATTAAGAAAAAAATTATTTTTTAAGAGAAAACAAAAGTTAAAATAAAATACGTTCTTTGTGGAGAGCACGTTTTGATATTATTGTTTGAAAAATTAGCTGAAATGCACGACAAGGCGAGAAGTGGGTTGTTTTTGACACACGATGGAAGAGCAAGCGTGAAGGTAGGTTGAACCATGGGAAAGCGGTGGCGCGAGTGTGCCACTTGTGGCAGTGTCGCACTTTTAACGCTTCTCATTTGGCAACCGTCAACACAGTGGCTTGCTGTGCTAGGCGCGCGCTAAAATCCTGCCATTTAGCCGTTGTCATTCGATGCTGTACTTTCCAATCAGAATGCCCGTGCCCAGTTCTTGCAAGCTGACCGATTTTGAAATTGGCAAACCTCTTGGAAATGGCAAATTTGGACATGTTTATCTTGCCAGAACGAAAAGAGAAAACTTTGTTGTGGCTCTTAAAGTGATGAATACGTGTCAGTTGGAAAAGGAAAATATGGCTCACCAGCTAAGGAGAGAAATTGAAATTCAAGCACGTCTAAAGCATCCAAATATTTTGAAAATGTACAACTATTTCTTCAACAGCGATAGAATATTTATTGTTCTAGAGTATGCTCCTCGAGGGGAACTTTACAAACACTTGCAAAAAACTGGACGATTCAACAACCAAAAGTCCGCAACGGTAAGAGCTTAAATGTGATCTTTGCATAAACTGATTATGTATCTCGATATATTCTATTTAGTATATTAAACAAATGATAAGCGCTCTCCAATATTGTCATGCCAACAATGTCATTCATCGCGACATAAAACCAGAGAATATATTGATAGGTCTTAACCATGAGTTGAAGATATCTGATTTTGGCTGGTCAGTACATTCTCCTTCATCAAGGCGACAAACAGTTTGTGGCACCATTGACTACCTACCACCTGAAATGTTGCAACGAAATTCTTATGATGACACTGTCGACCTTTGGTGTCTTGGAGTTTTAACTTATGAGTTTTTGGTTGGGAAACCTCCATTTGAAAGTAAAGAAGTGAGAACCACGTATCAACGTATTATGAGTGTGGAATTTTCTTATCCAGACTATGTAATTCCATCCGCACGAGATTTTATTTCTAGCCTATTGAAGCAAAATCCCAAAATGCGAATGCCCTTAGAAAAGGCAAAGAATCATCCGTGGATTGTAGAACATGCCGAAAATGTTGAAGATGCGGCTATGACAACCAACCTAGTTTAAAGTAAGAAAAAGCCTTATTTTATTTTATTTGACTATTTTGAATCTTGTAGATTCAATTATTGCTTGATCAAACAATAAATGTGGAATTTATTTGCAACAATATATTTATATATATATTATTATAACATGTATATTGAGCCTAAGATACATCAATTTATTTGCAACAAAGTACATCGCTTATGCATTTAGCGTTCAAAGTTTGAGTTTGGAGATGTACAACTTTAGTTGCGCTTTTGTTCGTGTTTTGAATTGTCGGTCTCTTTGGGAGACTAAGCATCATTTTTTTGCACATTGACTCCGATTTATGATATGCTCTAGAAGTGGCGTATGATATTGCAAGAACCGATTTGAAAGCTGATGTTGATGGTATTCCAATGTGAGTGACAACAATAAGCTTTGTACAGAGGGAGAGAGAGAGAGAGAAAAGGTAATCACAGAGTGGTTTGTTTAAAATCATTTGTTCCTAAAAGAGGTGGTTGTGGTCACTTGGGCACACTATATTGCTTCCACAAGATAAGACCTCTATTGCTTTTGGAGAGTTTCGTTCACTGGATGCTGCCTTGGCAACATCACTTGTCTCGGCCCTTCAGTATTTTTTAAAGTATAAATTGATTATATAAATTATAAAATTTCATAAAATCTCAAAGTGTGGGTATATAATCAAATGTATATAAACAAATATGTATAACATGTGTGTTTTATGTGTATGTCAAAATGTGGATCAAATGTGTAAAAGCAATATATAAAGAAAAAATTGTATTCTGTTTAGTGTAAATATATAAAATTGCAATATATATATCATATATATATATATATTCTAATTCACTTCAAAAAAAAGTTTTTTTGTACATCAAGCATGAAAGTGTTTACTGTTGTGATGCAACAGCAAACCAAAAAAGTAAAATATAAATTAATAAAAAATAAGCCTAGATTTTAGTATCTCCTAAAAGCCATTAGCAGTAGCCAAAGAAAAGATGCATTTTATATCGACACCTAAGGCGATAAATTATGGAGGTGCTTGGCTAACTAGTCAACGGCTAGTAAACACAAAACAGAGAGAAAGAAAAAACACTTATCGCAGTTGAAGAAACTGTGGTTGAGTAAAAAGCACAACCTATGACGGCGTGATCTGGTGTGAGGCCAAAGGACAAGGTGATGGGCTGAGGCCAAGTTGGCTTGGGCCCATTCACGAAGCACTTCCTTTGCGACTTGAGGAGGGCAGTTGTGCGAGGTTACGGTACGCTTGCGAGTTGATGAACCGAGGGTATGAGTCGCGGTGCATGAGCGTGTAGATCTGTAGCTGAGCTTCATCGAATGTGTGTGGCGAGGGCTCCACCATATTCTTGTTGATGATCTCCCGTACCCTAGAATCTAAGCTAACCTACAAACCAAAAAGAGAGAGAAAGAGGTGAGTTATACGTGCACTTTGAATTGCATCACTGCTGACCTCTCTGGGCGAGAGTATCGATATAAAGTCTTCATAGATGAGGCGTGCTTTCTCTTCGATTATCTCCGGATCAGATTCTTTTTTGAGATCTTCACACGCTAACCAAAACATGATGTTTTCTTCACTATATTCACATTTTAAAAAATCCCGAAATACTTTGCGACCAACTATAAGACAAAAAGTTAGATATTTGACTAAAAAGATGAAATATTATATTACTTTTGCACTTCATCAACTTATCAAATGATTCGGACCAGCTTCGTATCTCCTCCAGGCTAGGTCTTTAAAAATGAAATTATGTTTGTACGTGTGAGTGAAACCAAATTAACGAGCAGCACTTACGGTGGTTCATTGTCACCATTGAAGTAATTTTCAATCGATGATAATTGTACTTTATTCTCTCTTGTTTTGTCTGAATTTCTGACCAATAAACTATCACAATCAAGGGTGATTAGTGGTAACCAAGTGGGGCGAGAGTTGAGAAATCTTACCAGGAACAGCAACAACAACAGCAGTTCCACCAGTTCTTACAGTGACCGTTGGCCTCGGTGGGTTGTTGCGAATGGCTTTGGGCAGTACCGTTGCTATCATCACGTTGGCCATCGCTGAGTATGGAGGATGGCTCATTGTGGACCTCTATCTTGTCACCAGTCATCTTAGCTCGCTTACGGAGTGATTGCAGTGCAATCAAGTCACTGGCAGCCACGGTCACTGACAATCGTCGAGTTGAAGCACTGCACTGTGACCGTGTCTCAGTGGCGAATCCGGGAACAGCTATTGTGGCCAGATTCATTCAAAGAGCTAAGAGTCGAACCCGATCAAACGATTACAACATAGGCTAATTGATCGCCTAATTCGCAAATCTCGATTCACTGGCAATTCATCATCGATCGCTCCTCAAGGATAGTATTATTTGGATGTTTTAATGAGATCAGTGGATACATAGGGGAAATCAGCTCGAAGAAATGATTGCCATCTTTGCGAGAAAAATATCACTCAGCAATCACTGGAACTTGCCGAACAGAATTCCACCACTATCAATCGAAATGGAAGTGAGACGAACTAGCTTGTACTGTAGATGGGTGGTGGTTTACTCGAACATGATGGCGAGTGATGGTTTAGTCGGCAAGTTAGAGGTGCAAGATGCACTGGTTGTTGCAAAGGTGGCAACATCGTCAAGCAGCTTGGTGATTTGGAGTGGACATGCAACGGGAAGAGAGAGTGACATCGCGACCACGAGCAATGAGGCAAAGCATTTGGTGGCACACAAACAGTGAGAGCACTCGAGGCCCAGGCGTCCTGTAGAGGGTAGTCTCTCCTCTCGCAATGCAGTGTCCCACTGGAGTGCGGGGGCGGGCGCCAGTAGTGTCCTGGTCATGCGCCTCACAATGCTTCTCCCATTGCAGCGCGCACTACACTGGGGCACAGCAATTCAATTTTTTGCCATATTTCATAGCAGCAGAATATTCTAAGGAAAATCGGGGAACCCAACACTGTTATAGGTGGCTCCTCGCTTCTACAACAATGTGATTTGTGCGAAAAATCAGCCATATATCAGTTCCCAGTCGATTGAATTGATGCAGCAATTTACTATCTACTCGTATCACACATTGTTGTAGAGCAGCGGACCCTCGGCGCCCAACTCTACCGGGCCATTAGCCTCGGCACCAAGCAATTTTGGTGATCAGCTCAGCTGTTTGCCTTTGGCCGCTTTTGGTAGACACCTCGACTGTAGCCCTCGATGGGTGCTCGAAAGAGGCGTGTCTGGCTCCAGCATGTGACTAAATAATTCTTATTGAAACCAGTGCCATTGATTTCAATAGGAATTATTTAGTCACATGCAGGCGCCAGACACGCCTTTTTGAAGCGCCCATCGAGGGCTACCCGACTGACCTCGGCATACATTGTTGCAATAGTTGAAAAGCTGCAGCAGTTGGGGCAGCCCAGATCGGCCAGTGCGGACACCAGACAGAGCACCTCCTCGACTGGACTAGGCGATCTGGGCACCACGAGCGCTGGTGACCTCGTGTCCTCCTACCACTGGCGACCTACTTAATTTCGCTAGTCAGATGCTGCTTCAATTGAGTTGTGCTCACACAGCAGAGTCCTGGAGCGGGGCAAGCATGTGCCACTGTGTATGTGTGTCTGTGTCAGTGTGTGTTATATACGACGTGTAGCACACTAGCCGGACTGCTCTTCCCACTGCCACTTTTCTCCAACTTTGCGACGGCAACCGTTTTTAGTCAATGATATGTGCAAGTAAGAATGAAATGTCTAAGTGCATTTTTGCCGGTATAGAAGTTCCGTTTTGACCGTGTGAATGTGTGCGCAAAACATTTTCGCTATGATTGAGCTTTGTTAAAAGTTTGTTTTTTAAATTTCCACCTTATTAAGCTAAAGAATGATATGTGATATCATTCTATGTCGTCGGAGGTCTTTGTGGAAGGACATATCATGCTTTAGCTTATGGCGAAAATGTAAGAAATCTAAAAAACTAACTCTTTACAAAAGACTACCATTTCCACCATCAAAACGGAACTTCTATACCGGCAAAAATGCACTTTTGCAACACCCAGTCCGGCTAGTGTGCTACGCGCCTACCCATATAATCACTTGATTCACTCTGCACATGCACTATATAGCGTTTCTATTACACAACAATCAAGATCGAAGTCACTAGGACAACTACACACTCACATAGGAGCAATTCTTCACTATTGCACCTCACTACTTCTAGATGTCAACTAACTCCTTTCAACATACCAACCACTTGCGTGCTGTAAACTTTGGGCTATCTCACAAATGCCAATAGCTAACAAACTACTTGTTAATTAACATGAATAAATTAAAGTAGAATTGAATATATTTTTTCAAACTTATAATACGAGTTCTGAATAAAGATATTTTTAAAAAAATTCACAATATAATTATTTTTCTGATTTATACATCGAATTATTCTATCTAATCATTAAATCCCCTTCAATAAACTACAATCCCTACTAGCTAATCAAGCACATATTGAACAAATCTATTGGATTAATATATTTTTATATTATAAAGCATTTTCAGTAAGTATACTTAAAATACTTGCAAGTTTTGTCACTAGAGAGCAGCATCGTCGACACCATTCAAATAGTTTTGTATGGCTTTCTCTACTTAAACGAAACTTGAATTTCTACTGCAGCTCAATTACAAGGTTTCTTTCTAGTTGTCCACTTGAATCGCAATTTGTGCACCTAGAATTTTAGTCAATAGACTTCAATTTTTTTAATGGGTGGATGAGAAATGTTTATTCATATCGAACCTTGGAACATCCGGTCCAATAAGCACGACCATTATATCTTTGTCATTTTATTTAAAAAAAATACCGTTTGGAAAGAAACACAAAATAACACTATAAACGTTGCGGTAAGTTTAGCTTTAATCAAGTCACAAGAGTCAATAACAATCACAAGATGATCAAGAGGTGAACTCTGTGTCAACAGAAGAGGAATCGGGAGTAAGTAGAAAAGCAATCAAAGTACGAAGTACAATTAGTGGTGTGGCCGCAATGAATCACTGGCTTCACACCGCGCCAATTGATGTTGATGGTGCTGCTGGTGGCACGATCACAATGTCGTCGTCTTGCTTCCTTGCCCGGCGCAAGCTTTGTTTGGCTAGGCTAAATTAAATTAAAATTTGGCTCCATTCTATCTCATTTTTTGGCCAGCTCCAATCAGCCATATCTGTCACTAGCAGCGCTTCCAATTATAGCACATTCTTTGTTTCTTGTAGCAGATTGAACTTTTTTCTATTAATTTTGCTTTGGTTTACGACTTAACTAAAATAATTTACTGAACCTGGTAATGGGTTGCCAACAAAGTGTGCTTTGGCACCTGGTAGTACTACCTTGAATTATCAGCTCAACCATTTTGACTGCTCTACTAGATTTTATAAAAAAATACGAGTACATAGTCAAAGTAAACTATTGCTGATAAGTTATCAGCGATAACAGATGAAGTTTGCCTGCAAGGCTTACAACGAAACAGGGAAGGGCAACCAGTAGTGGTCAGAGAATATCATTCTCAAACTTCATGACTAGGTCAGCTCGCTTTTAGAAATGATCCGAATTTTTTATTCGTATTCTATACCAACTCCATCTTTTGCCGGAGGCTTGATTTGTAAAAAAATAAGCCTTTGGCAGTTCTTTAACGTCGAATAATATGAATCATCATGTAAATAAGAGTATCAAATCAATGTCTCAAATCATTAGTCTAATTAATCAAAGCGCCGTCATGAGAGGTATTGGCAAATGTAGCCAGATTTATGGTGGGACTGCTCGCGCTTGCTATAAATCAAATGGAAATGTGTGTGAAAGTGTGCCCCCGTGCAGTACGGGGGCACACTTTGGGGTGGCGGCAAGCCGCTCTCTCTAGTGGTGCTGAGTGCGGTGTCAGTGAGGTGAGTACTACCGACTAGTGCCAATGGTGCTTGTGCAGGTGGTTATCACCTCACTCGCTCATCGACTCATCTCCTCGCATGGGTGCCAGGTGACAGCAAGCATCCAGTGTGATCGGAAGTGAGCAATCCGATCTGGTAATGAGTCAAGTGGCCACCAGCAACGCACCGGCGCGCTGATTTTCAACAAGTGGTTCCATTGCGCACTTTGGCTATATCTAATCTTGGTTTCAGTAATACTCTAACGACCCAGAGTGTAGAGAATTGGCGTAAAATCTGACTGGACCTGACCAAGAGGCAAAACGGGAGATGATAGTGAGACTTGTGCAAACGATACGCTTATCTCGGCCCTTATCGTTTATCCAGCTACTGTTACGTTTGCTGTTGACACAGCGCGACAAGCTCTATGAGTGTCAATATTTGTTGAGTAGAAATCGAAAGTACCAACTACTAGCTGACTGTCTGTGTTCTCAATTAAAAACACATTACTATGTTATCTCGATTGGCAGCACAGCAGCATGAAGTTACGGAAATCTGTGTTTCATAAAGAGGTTCGACTTTTCTGAGAACCTCGTGAAATGAGGTAACTAAAAAACCAAGGCACCAGCTTTTCTGGGTACAAACCAATTGTGGCCGTTAAGCAATCAACTGGTTTTGAACCAAACGAACGAATTGAGCTAGAGTTGAGCGGAGAAGTTGACTGAGTCGTCCTGTTCAAGCCGGACAGCTAGTAGTGAGAAGAAGAGGCCTTATTGAATGATGCCAAAACTAGAATGTTGGGGTTAGTTGCTTGGTCGCTTAATTCCTTGATGCTACTCTCACCAGTGCCGCTGCTACCACGAGATGCGAGGCAGAACAATGCAAAGACCAAGTCGTCCTCTCCTCACTCTCGACTGGATGCAAACATAGCCAAACCAAGTCAAGAAGGTTTTCTTTTGTTTTCTCGTTCCCGAAAGAGCGCTCTCTCTCTCTCTCTCTCTTTCCCTGCTGCTCGCCAAGCTTGTTCGCTCGCTAGCTGGCTGTATGCAAAGTGAAGTGGAAGGCGAGGGCGAGCCTCCCTCATACCGCTTTTCGGGTGATTCGTTCAGCCTCTCTCCCGCTCTCGAAGCTGTGTATCACAATAAATTATACTGCAAGACAAAGCTTCCAGGTGAGTCTTACAGGTAAAGCCTCTTTCCATCAGGACGAGGCTTTGTTTCCAGTCGGTGATGTGAAGTAAGCAAATACGTAAAGATTAGATGATAGTCTTCGAACTGGCTTCCTGTCACTCACCAGTGCTCCTCGTGCTACGACTTGTCCATCAGAAGTGTTGCTAGAAATCTTCGCACTGGAGCCAGACTGGCTTGCACGCGCGCTTTTGTTCGTCGGCCAGTGCGGTGGCCGGTGCCGTGCCATCCACCAACTCTGACCGAGTGTTCCCTCACCGAATACATCACCACTCACATACCACATCCCAGCCGATCGACTCATGCCAGTGCGCACTCTGTTTTATACAAGTTCTAACGTGCCAAAGGAATTGCTTGCTTGCTACGCACCACTATCTGCCGATTTCTAAATTCTCATTCTTATGTGTTTGTTTGTGAGAGCATATGTAAAACTTGGTATTGTATGATTATATGCAAGACAAGACTGATTGTAAATAGATAGACTATTCTTGAATATACAAGAATCAGTACTTGTAATCAGACAACTCAACTGGTGTTCTTCGAAATAGTTTAGTTTTTGATCATTACACGCCCATCATATCAATTTACTTAGTTATCTAAACTTTCTCGACAGAATTCTTCTTCAAAGTAAGAGTGACCAATTACCAGTGGTCTGTGCACGCCCTAGAGAAGGTAATCGGTGAAAAGCATCCCGATTCTTCTGGAAGTGAAGTGTTGCGGTGGTTAGCTTACAGTAGGCAATTAGTGCGATCTCACCTTGCAGTGAGCACGTGTGTAGCACCTAATCGTGTCCGTGGTTGGCGTTGAGAGGCGTCGTGGTGGGCACTGGCACTGGCACTGCCAGCACCACGACAGCACACTGTCGCGCATTGTAGTGGAGCGGGCGGCAGTGGTGCTCCAGCCGATGCAAGGCGCCCGCCAACGTGCGCCTCAATCTCAGTGGCTCAGTGGCTGCAGTGTGTCGCAGTCGACGGTTTGCACTGTGCAAAATTGTTCAATACGAACATTTGTTACGAGGGTAGACAATGTGGAACTTCTGGTGTCAGCCAAGTGGCCAGTGAAAAATGCTTCACGTTGACCCATGCATCGCCGTGTCCAACATCTCCACAACAGCCATAGCACCCCTATCTTCTTCACTCCATCTCCGGCTTTCGCGCCAAACCACGGGCAAGCACTTTTTTGTCCGACTTACTAATTTTTATCAATGTGTAGTACACGTGTAGTCTAGGTCCACCGTGCACGGGTGGTACAACATCAGCAATCAGAGGACAAGCACCTAGTTTTCTTGTCTTTGTGCCTTTACTCCGAATCTAGTGATATCAGCAACGACCATTTGCCACTTGTGTGATTCTCTGAGATTCTCAGTGTTGGGTGCATTGGTCCCCGATTGCCATCGCTACCCATTCTAAGTGCTTATTATACAAGTGAGTGTGTGCCATGTCTTTGGCCAGCACGTACCTTACTTCGATTCCACCCACCAGCGGCATAGTCGGCAGTGATCGATCTAATTTGCATGAATTGATCGATATGGTAAAGACTGAGTCACCTAGTGGTTTCATCGCGAGTGATGGTGATGCCAAAGGCCAGTTGCTGGCGGGAACGGCACCTAGTGTCGCTTCGTCAATGGCCAGTCCGAGTTCGTACACTTCTCTGTACTCCGATCCAATAACACCCACCTCAATCGCCAGCTCGGCATGGGGCTCGTCTTACTCTCCCCCGGTGTCTGATGGACAGGTGCCCAGTTATAGTCTGGCGAACTACCAGCAGCCAGAGATGATGTCTTCTTACCCGAGCAATAGACAGACACCACCACAGCCCTTGCATCAATCATCGCCTCAACTGGGCAGTCCCGGTCACCACCAGCAGCCACAGCCGCATCACCACCACCACCACGGACCGTCTACTGTTCTCGCATCGCTTGGCACGCCGCATCAATCTTTGCCGCATCACTCGTCCCGGACAAGCATGACAATGCAAGCCATGCAGAGCAAAGTGTCCGAACAAGCGCAAGCATCTATTGTTTCGAACGCCACTGCATCTGATCAGCAGCATCAGACGCAACAGCAGCGCATCCGACGCCCAATGAACGCATTTATGGTGTGGGCTAAAGCAGAACGCAAAAGACTGGCGGACGAAAATCCGGACCTACATAATGCGGATCTGAGCAAAATGCTAGGTGAGTGCTTAGCATGCCGCTACTACCTAGGCATATAGTAACTCGAGTCTAGCTCGTGCTATCGCTGTTGGTCCGTTGTCTGAGCCAGCGATGGACCAGATGAGATGTCGATTCTATCACACCGCACGCGCCGATCAGTCAGGCCAAGTGCTAAGCAACAGGTGTCCCAGGTGGCAGTGGGCAGAGATTTGTTGGCCACCGACACTGCCTTGGCTTGGCCGGTGAAGCTCGACACGAACTCTTCTCTCACTAGCCCTTCCATTGTATTCCAGCACTTTTACCGTGGCGCCGTTCGTTTTCATTGCCGTTTCACCATCCCTATCTTTATCAATGACCACTTTCTCTTTCTCGTTTACTGACTCTCCTCTACGCGCATTCTCGGCACGAGGTTTCCAGACGAGAACGTCTAATCAATGGAAACCATACTCGCCCCGAATTGCACGAGCAGGTGAGTGCGAGCGATGGTCACTTAGCTCCACGTTCATAGGTTACGTAAAGCAATAGCAAACGTTTGCTTATATATATAAGTATAAGTATACTTATTCTCACCATTGCCACTGATTGGCGCTGGCACTGTCAGGATCTCCATCAGTGATCATGCACCAGAGGAATTGCTGTAATTGTTCTCGAGTAGCGTGCCGAAGATGACAGTCGGGCAGCATCAGCGATATCATCCGTCGCCACACGTGGTGTGACCAGTATACTCACTTTAAGCGCATCCGCCCTGACGGCTTCGGAATTTGCGTGAGAGCGCCAGTGGCGGACAGCAACAATCGTTGCGTGATCGCCGATCGCTACACTTGCCGTGCCTCCTCCTCAGTTGCCTTCGCCGGGCTCGCCATCACTTGTGTCAGACTGTGCGGCACAACACTTGTACCGCATTTCTGCCGGGCTTTTCAATTTGTTACGATGGCAGGCAGCCTGATGGTGGGTACTGAATGCAGAGTCGTAATATTTTCCCATTGAAATCAATGGCAAAAACCGTAATCAAATGCAATATTTTTTGTTCCGCATTACGACTCTAAATCCAGCCCACCATCGTAACAAACTTGGCAGCACGTGAAAATTCTGGGCCTGGTTAAGATGCGCTACATTAAATTGTCATTCCGCCATAGTGTTGTGCTGCCCATTTTTTTGCATATTTACTGCCACCTACTGATTGGTGTATAAGGGAACTTTCATAATCTCTTTTTAAATAAAAAAGTAGAAACATATTAGTTGATTTAGGAATAGGTGGAATGAAAAAAATAACCTAAGCCTATTTTCGGACAAGTCAAAAATCTAAATTAGTTTTGTAAGGACTCACTGAGACACTGGCGCTTACTACTTGATAAACCAAAGCCAACTTATTGTTGTTGAGTTGATTGTGATTGTTATAAACCAATGCCAATTTGTTGAGTTGATTGTTATAAACCAGATTATGGTTTCTATTATAACTAGTTAAGATGGTTAGGTTTCAAACCAGACCTAGATGACCAGAGTTGAGCTCATTTGCTTTATGAGTCAGCTCTGATCAATTGCAATCGACACGTGTCAAATGATCATCAAGTTGCACCTTACATTTCTTGATTCCAAACGAGAGAGATTCAAAGAGTGCAGCATTCCTTTCGCTAGAGTTGTGCTGCACTATGTCCTAATTCGTTGCTCAGTGTTGCGTCAATTGAATTTCTGTACATATTGTATAAAGGCATTTTCATTGAGGAGGCACACTTGCGAAAGCACAAGCAAAAACCATCGGTCTAAGTTCGATGGTCTATCTAATTGCTTGTTCCTTTTGCTTTGCTTGTGTTGGTGCTTTGGGAAAACAAACAATTAAAAAAAAACTAAAGCCAAGAAATGTTGGTCTTCCCAATACCGACACAGATCACCTGCCAGTCTGCTGTCGGCTGGTCAGCTGGCTGTCACTTACGCCCTCAGGTGCACGCACGAGCACGCCATGACCATCACCATCGCCATCTCTCAAATGGCGCTGCGTTGCGCCACTGCCACGTGGAATCACATAGAGGATGGCAACACTTACACCGTGCCGCCCTTCCCCTGTGCCACAGTTGTTGGCAGTAACCCGTGAGCTTTTGTAAATCTCTAAGTCCGAAATGTAAATGGGGTATTTAGTGGAGTAAAAGGAAACTTTTGGTGGCCAAAAACGTATCAACATGATGTTCCTTAGAATGTTGGTGCATAGATTGATTATTTTGACCTAATTTAGCTTAGGTCCGATATGTCACGTTACGTTACAATTACGATCTGATGTCGAAGATTTGAAGAGATATCCTAAACTCACTTAAACGATTGTCAAACCTAGAAGTCGGTGGCGCCCTCGACAGCTGGTCTAACTTGCGGGAAGGGCTGACCAGTGGTGCCTCTCGTGATAGCGAGAAACTTACAGTTTGTAACACTGGCCGGGATTCACAGTCAAAAGTCTATTTTACTTTAGAAAACATTTGTCTAGCCCTCTCATATTTGTCGCATATTCATACTTGTTGCAGCACAACTCCGAGCTAGACATATGGGATTGCAGGGTATGGGCGTGGCGTGAGATTGGTGCATGGTGGACATTGAGCGTTCACTCACAATGGGCGTCTGCCGAACTGCAGTCCTCTCTCTCTCTCTCTCTTATTCTCTCTCTCTTATTCTCTCCTCTCACTCGTTTGCTTCCCTGCCCGAACCGTTTCAATGACACCACAGGAGCAACATTTTGAAACGAAAGGTTTGACTAACAGTGAATGCTGCACGCATTTCTCATTTGCAAGACTCAAAGCGTGTAATATAAATTGCCAAGCAGAAATCTTTTACAAGGGCGTTTGCCATGTAGTGTGGCAGACAAGCACGGACAATGTTAAAGTTGCTCCGATGCTGGAGCTGAAAAATCGACTTGTCATACTTTCATTTTGTCTTACTTCATTAAGGAACTTAAAAAGTGCGAATAAGTGCAGCGAGAGAGGGAGCAAGTGGCGATTGTAGGTCAGTTGTATAGAAATGAATTATGTATTAGTGTGGCTGCATGCGGTGTCGTTGTGAAATATTGGCTCGCGATGCCTGTTCCGAGACACCGTCCATCAACACATCCACCCTGTGAAAGGTGGAGCGTTCGGTCACACACAACACCGAGTAGCCCAACACTTCTAACACAGTCAACTTTAGAGCACACAACAATACTTCTCGATAATTAACTACTAACAGTGCTAGTAGCCGGTGAAAGTAGCCTAGAGCCGGTGACAGGAAAGCCGAGAGAGAACATTTCTAATCAATTAAATTTTTCTGTTAGTATGCAATTGCTGTGAGAACAACTTTGAACTGGTAACGGAAGCAGAACAGCAAGAATTGAGCTGAATTTTAAAATACCACAAAACTGCAGTAATTTGTTGAAGCCAAGTTCTTTGGTGCAATACTGTAGACCTATCCTAGGTCACTAGTATTGATCGAGTCAAATGTAGGAACGACATGTTTGACCAACGCCTCGCTTGGGGCATGGGTCATATCCACCGTGTGGCATCAATCGCGTCGGTGGAAAGTGGCAGCAATCGGTCGCGCCCGGTAACGGTATGCCTCTGTCCGGCTGCCTTAACTCTGACCACGAGTGGAGAGCTGGGTTGGGTGTGCCGCTGTGAGCACTGCACTCAGTATGTCTCGGCTCCTCAGCAAGCGGTGTGAGACTCATCAGCGTCGATGGCAGCGGAGCGCGCCCTCCGCAGCGGGCAGCAGGCGCCACGGGCGCACTCCGACGCAACAGGCGCTATCGCACCGAGGCGAGTTCGATGCAACGATAATTCTCGCGCCGAGATTATGTCTTGGGCGATGTCTCTTATTTTCGAATTTAGTTTCGATCCACTGGCCACTTGTTTGGCGCTGATATCTATTTTCCCGAGCTAGCAGCCATACAGCATCAGCCATGCATAGAATTTCGGTCGGTGAGTGGGGGACTATAAGGTGAGGCTGGTGCGAGAACGCGCCAAAGGAAATAGGAGTTGGCCAAAGGTATCCATTATACGGGCCTCTGTGTGAGTGTGTGTGTGTGTGTGTGTGTGTGCTGCTGATGGTGTCAAACAGCTGAGTGCAAGGCATACATAATGAAAATTGAAATCAAGGCAAACTATTCTTTGACTAGCTCCAACTAGCTGAGCTCTACTGACTGGCGTCACCAATAAAGCAAGCAAAGCGGACAAGACAGCCTGTGCAGAGTTAAGAACTGGCGGCTCGAATGGGGTTTAAAAATAGTTTCCATTCGTATACGCCTGGCGCTATTTTCGCTTCCACTTGGCTCTTTAAGGCTTTGTGTTTTATTTTATTATGAGTTTTATTGTTGCATCAGCATTGATCACAGTTAGAAAAGCTTCAGCTGCCAATAAGAAGTAGTTCCGAGAGAGGAATCATCTCGAGGCAACATCAGGTATATAACAACTCTGTCTTTCGAGCTATGTGCCCAGTGTAGTGCAGTGCAGCGAAGATGTCACAAGCCCGAACGACATCAACCATTGTCACTACCCAACGTTTCGATCTATCAAACACACAAATATTTCGACCGCTCTTGGCATCTCTGCCAAATCCATTCACTTTGCCTGAGCCGAGTAACAAAAGCTTCACACTTTCGAAAGCATCCAATTAGGTAGTATCTTGGTCTGAGAATATTCTGAAATAAAATAATTTAAAACGATCGAGGCTAATTAAAACTCTCTTAGGATGCAATTAAAATGGCAATTATCACTGAGAGATAGAGAAGGGTTGACACGTGCTCAATTCCGGTGGCGAGCTTGTGGGTTGGGTGAATTAAAGTGCACTCAGTTGACTCGTTTGTCCATGGAATGTCCAGTGCAGTGGTGTGCAGTGGAGTTGGTGGATGGCAAGCAAGATGGAGCGCGCCCGAGCAGCCCTGCTCGCCAGTGCCACTTTCTGTCTCTTCGCTTTGTGTGCTTGGTGTGGCACACTTTAGGCCTGATTCCATCACCGCCACTCTCTTGCCCATCATCATTTTCATCCTCGCATCTCATCTTAATCAAGACTCTGCTGCTTGGGCGTGTATCCAAAAAGCTTTAATGAAAATTTTAAAAGTTTAACAGCTGAAGTGAGCGTGCCTCAAGTCAAGGTGTTTTCATTAATTTTACTTGGCTCGGTTCGATGCACAAGATCGGTTGTCAGTTCGATACGTTGTGAGTGAGGCGGTAGTTATTGTGCGGCGGGCCGACAAGTTGAAAGCCACCCAAAAGTGAGTGCACGCACGGCGCAAGTGGGAGAGGAGAAGTATGTAGATTTGGCTTGAGTTGCCAAACAAAGCAAGAACAAGAAAAATTAGCTCTAGACTAGAAGCGGTGCGCGCAAGCTTGGTCACCAGTCGAATCCGCCGGGCACGCTCTCCTGTCCTAGCAGCGATGCAAAGGGTTGATAACAATAGGTAGAGCGTGTTCCATTCTGCACCATCGCTTATCGAATCACAGCAATCGCGGCGCCAAGTGACCAAACGCGATGGCTCTTATCGCGAAAGCAATTAATAACAAGCCTGATTTGTGAGCCTTGTTGAGTTGATCACGTTTGTGCGGCTACTTACGCGCCTTCTAGTCTCAACCGAGATCCGAGTCGAGTCCCAGTAGAAAGATCGCATGAGTGTGAGTGCGAACAACACATCCCACGCCACCCAAACATTGTGATGCTCACTTGGTGGACACTGACAAATATATTGTGGGTGTGGTGATTGCATCAAGCCTTGATAATGCTTCTCAGCTTGAACTCTGACCACCACCAGTTTGTTTTAACCGCTTGAATAGAGTTGACTGGCATGAAAAAGTTTTCGTTTCGATTCTTGTTCCCCTCCTTTAATTTACTTTCGTGTTTTAATTTATTTATGACTCTCTTATTTATGTTACATTTATGGTTTTACAGTTAATTCTTGATTGGTTTGTTTAGGGTGGTTTGCTATCAAATCCAACCACAATAGAGAGCACCTATAATAGATAAATAATGCAGAATGATTGGTTTAATTGCTTGGATACTATCGCAACAAGTGGTTGGTTTGCATAGTAATCTTTGGTGTCGCTGGTTAAACACTTAAAGTTGTCTGCTAAACGTCGCGTTTTCTGGTCGATTAAGCATTTGAATGTAAGCAAGAACTATCCATATAAGAGTTAAATCAAATGGCAACGGTAAAATAATATTTACACCACCCAAAACGGATATTAGAGTGTAAAGTGAGAATACTTGTGGATTCTAGTGGCACTGCCCAAGCAAGTTCTTGCTTGGAGGAGGTATATTCTGCCAGTGACTACTTATGAGGAAGCGAGATTTATGAGTAAATCTATCACATATATCATTCTTAACTCAATAATCGTTTAACTTTAAAATCAAAGAATGATAAGTCCAAAGCTACTTATTTATTGTTTGGACAGTCATTATTATTTGTATTGGAGAGCGACGGGCGGCAGTGCGCCGAGACAATCCGCTCTCTGCCTGAGCCCACTCAGCTCCTCAGCGCTTCTCGATTCCAATGGCAAGTGGCATGTGCGTCGGTGCGGCATCTACCAGTTGCTTCATGGGAACCATCATTCAGTGTCCAATGGAAGAGAGTCATATTATTTATTATTAGGCTCGCACTATTATCACTGCCAGTGGCTGCCGTCGTCGCCACTGCGGCCAATTCAGCGGCAATGCTGCTGCCGCGTCCAACCAGTGCCGCAGTCACCGTCGTCCGAGTCAATCGTTTCAAGTAGTCATTACTTTCTCGAATGATTGTAGATCTATGCAAGCCGCTGATTCGAATATAAATAGAGGATCGAAACGTGCTTGCACACATGGCCTTCCATTAAAGTCAGCCATTTTTCGGGATGCGCCCTCTCGATTCACAAGCCCATGTGTCGCCAAATGAAGAATTTAAACTATCACTTGACGGTCTTGACGTCCTACTCTCAGGTCGATGGTAGCAGTTTGGGTCAGTTATACTCGATCGACTTTACTGTGCTCGCCCGGCTGAACCAGACAAAATAAATATGCACAGATTGACCAGTTTGACGTAGTTGAAAACCAAACTCATTGTATACTAAAGCAATAAAATCGTAAGCAACCAAAGTAAATGATGAATATTGATTAGTATGTGGCAAATAGCATGGTTCTGCGCGACCACCATCTTGAACTGAGCGACACTTGAGATGTGCATTGGCCACTCTAACCATTGATCCCTCCCGCATCGTGTCGGGCTAAAGTCTAGACAATCGAAACACTTCTAGTGAACTATTGCCACCACAGGTAGCTGCATAGTGGCCGGTGACACTCGGTGTGCGCATGCATGGCTTAAGTTACACTCGTGTTGAGTGATCGCCTAGTGCAACCTGCTCAGGATTCGTGTCAAAATCATCAAGGGCGGCGTGAGAAATCTTATCCGCACCATTTTGCAGCGGAGCTCTCACAAGCTTTAATTAACTTAATTAGGTTTATTAGATTGGATTCAATTTTGCTGTGTCTCTTCTGTAGTTCAAGTGTCTGTTGTGGACAGAATTGGCTGCAGTAGTAGCAAAAGTCGGCATCGCGGTGTTGGGCTCACCACCGGTGTTGCTGCTCCCGACATCCCTTGGCCACCCGATTTGGCGGCCAGTGAGGAGACGAGGACGGGCAGGATGATTATAGCGATGGCAATGATGATGACAGTGGTGATGATGCGGCTTGGTGGCGAGCTGTTTGCACAAGCCGGACACAGTGGCCACTAGCGCACGCACAACTTCCATAGCGGTAGTTGGAGTAGCTAGGACCACCGCACTGTTGGACATTGCAGTTCAAAGCGGCACCAACCAGAGATCGGAGCAAGAGTTGAGTGGGTGAAGGACAGTGACGAGGAGCTAACACATAAGTAGTTAATCAGATAGCGGCCTCGGCACGTTGATTTGTTAGGTCCACGGTGGCTGCCGAGAGTGACTCGTATTGTTTGCATTATCGCGAGGCACGGATCGGGAAGCATCCCCACCATCAGTCAGTGCCATCGCCGAAGTGACCGCGCACGTCGTTGTCTTGATGGCGACAGTTTGCCCCTCTCAGTGTAATTGTTCTGGCAACAACTACCACTCGTCTTCTTGTGCGCTCTTTAATCTTCATCTGATCTCCATCATTGGTGAGCCAGATAAGAAGTGGACCCAGTGTAGCGGCGTAGCGAAATCAATTTATGATCAAACACTACCTAGTCAAGTAGCCAGCATCATCCTCTCCAGCACCGGAATCGACGTCAACTTATCTACTTTTGCTATTTAATTACCGGCCACTAGTTTAGTTAAGATATTTTTATCACAAACTTGCGTGCTTTTCCTTTGTTTTCTGCCTCGCGACTTTTCTGTGCAGATATTTAAAAATCATCATCGTCAAAATTGATTGGCACTTAAACCAATTGTTAGATAAAATTTATTAAAAATCCATCAACGTTCTAAGTCTGGTTGCGGCACGAGATGCAAGGGTGGAGTGTGAGTGTAAGTGAGAGAATGTGTCCAAATTTGGACCACGATCGATGGGACGTGCTTCGTCACACTTCTTCCAACTGCACAAATCAGCTTGTTTAGACACTTGTTTGCTATATAAATTTTTTCTGTGTCAAATCAAGTTTGGTATCATAAAGTGAATTATGACAAATTCGGAGTGAATTGACTTTAATTGGAAGTGCTTCTAAGGTGCCAGAGGAGAGCAGTTAAATTACACAGTTTGTCTACGAGTGACACTATTATAGAGGTATAAATCTCTTACCTGGAACGCGCGTCGGCATCATCTGAGTTTGAGCGCACTTCCATTGTGATTCAGATCAGCAAGCTGGGCGGAGAAGACAAGTCATGGCACGGCACGTCTTCTTGTCGCCTTTCTCCATTCAGCCACAAGAGGCAACTCTCTCTCTAGGTTCTCACCTTTGATCATTTGCGCAAATGGTCTGATATCGGTTCTGACAAATTATGCAAAGTGTCACGAGAATTTAATTTAGTTTCTCGAATCAAATAAAGTTTAGCGCTCTAGTTGGCATTGTCATGACTTGTTTAGCAACTTTTGCTAATGATGGTGATAGGGTAGAAAAATAGCATCATGTGGCTATCAGCATCTTGGGCTACTTGAGTGATTGCCATCACTTAGAATAGCACGTCGGTCCGTGGGGGCATAATAGTCCGAGTCCACTTTCAGCTGTCTTAGCACGACAGAATGAGATCGATAGTAGATCTATTCTACGCAAAGTCTCTCGCTTGGCGATCTGCTTTTTTTTCGAACAATTTAATGATGCGAGAGCTCATCCAACAGAGTTATAAGCTACGCCACGGTGACGCACGCGCAGCGGTGTCAATGAGAATGCATGAAAGAGTAATTATCGTTAAAGCATCGAGTTGTGGTGTGCCTAGAGATTGTCCCTCGGTGGCCAGTCGGAACGAGCATAGTACAGCAACTCGTGCTGTCCTCATTTGCATGGCACCGTGCTGGCGGTGGTGATGGTGTGATGGTAGTGGTGGCGATGAATACAATTAGCTTACCACAGTGCTGAGCATAGTGGACAACACTGCTTGTCCACTACAGTAGAGCAATTCATGCCAAGATAGGCTTTGATAGATGGCTCAGTCAGTATGCATTGCACTATGCAGTGCGTGCCAATCGTCTAATGACACTTGTCTCGGTGCCACTCAGCTCGCGTTTTTCAAAGCTGCGAAATCATCAGCCGATCTGCAAGTATCATTAGTGCCACGATTCGAGGCGCGACTAGCCAGGAGATCCAGCACAGTCCACCAACTAATCGCTTCTATCTGTCATTTCAGGTAAACGATGGAAGTCGCTGTCTCACCAGGAACGCCGGCCATTCGTGGAAGAAGCGGAACGTCTTCGAGTTCAACATATGCAAGACCACCCAAACTACAAGTATAGACCTCGCCGGCGTAAGAATAGCAAGAGAGCGAGTAAGAGCACGCGCAACGGTGGTGCAGCCGGTACTGCCAGTGAAGAGGCTAACGGGCTCGGCATCTCACCAGCACTCTATCCCACCGCGTCCACTGCTTTGTCTTCCTCCCTCGCTGACATCGGTGAGCATTCACATTAACCTTTGTTGCACCACTAAGTTTGCTGTCCCCATGTGTCACTGTTCATGTTCATGTAGCTTTTGAAAATATCTGGACAAAGATGGCTTTTCATTTTCAATCACACTTGGTCATGCATTTGGGAAAAAAACCTTTTTCATGCAAATCGGAATAAAATCGGGTCGACTTGAATGTCCAGGATAAACTATTTGACAGGGTTCATCGTGTTTGGTGCAATACTTTTCTAGAAAACAATTTAGGACGGTATATCAAATCGCGCCTTCTTTCTCTCAGTTCGATACGGATTGGGTCTCATTGATACCGGCACAAGTATTGTGTCACAGTTTTACCTGTTGATTGAAATGAATAATATAAACTAACAAAAGTATTAATTAGCACATTTTTCCGGGAATATTTGTCAGTGCATTTGTTGTAACCGTTGTCACCTTCTTTAACCCTTTCGCTCCCGAAAGCGCTATCGGGACGTATGTGTCCCGCTCATTCA